>CAIGRP010032117.1:0-21898 GCA_903798385.1 Fraxinus cuspidata
CAACTAAGCAAACGGATAAAAGTTGTTTATAGTGATAGAGGTGGGGAATATGGAGCACCGTTTGAAGAATTTTGTTCAAATCCTGGGATTATTCATCAAACTACAGCTCCTTATTCACCTCAGTCGAACGGTACTGCGAAACGCAAAAATCATACTCTGAAAGAAATGATGAACGCTATGTTGATTAGCTCTAGTTTACCTCAAAATTTGTGCGGGGGAGGGGGGAAGCAATTCTCTCAGCTAACCACATTCTAAATAAATTACTACACAAAAGTAGGAACGAAACTCCTTATGAGTTATGAAAAGGTCAAAAACCTTCGTACAAATACTTAAAAGTGCGGAGTGTTTGGCCAAGGTAGAAATACCAAAGCCTAAACAAGTTAAAAATAGGGCTTAAGACCATCGATTGCATATTCATTGGATATGCTAATAACATTAGTACTTATCGATTCCTCGTACATAAGTCAGACATTTTGGATGTACATGAAAATACTATCATTGAATCTAGGAATTCTGTATTTTTTGAGGACAAGTTTCCTTGTAAGGAATTGAAAGAGATAAGTTTGCAAAAACGAACTTATGATACTGCAATTGGTAATCATCAAAGTGATGAAGAACCAAGACGTAGTAAAATGACCAAAACATCTATATCTTTTGGTCTAGATTTTTTTACTTATTTGTTAGAAAATAAACCTAGGAAATTCAATGAAGAAATGTCTAGTCCAGAAGCTCCATTCTGGAAAGAGGCTATCAATAGTGAAATTGATTCTATTATGCAGAATCATACCCGAGAGTTGGTAGATCTTCTACCTAGTAACAAACCGTTAGATTGTAAATGGATTTTCAAAAGAAAATTAAAGACTGATAGACTAGTTGATAAATATAAGGTCAGATTGGTAGCTAAAGGATTTAAACAAAAAGAAGGCCTTGATTTTTTTTGGATACATATTCACCTGTGACAAGGATAACATCAATAAGATTATTAATTGTAATCGCAGCATTGCATAATTTAGAAATCCATCAGATGGACGTCAAAACGGCTTTCTTGAATGGTGAGCTAGAAGAAGAAATTTACATGGAACAACCCGAAGGGTTCATTGCTCCTGAACATGAGAAAAAGGTGTAGGCTCATTAAGTTGTTATATGGACTAAAACAAACGTGAAAACAATGGCATGCAATATTTGACAAAATTATGTTTTCAAATGGTTTGAAGATTAACAAGTGTGATAATTATGTTTATATTAAAACACCACCTAATGCATATGTAATCGTATGTTTATATGTTGATGATATGCTAATTATGGATAGTAATTCTGATATCATAACAAATAAAAAGAAAATGTTGATAAAACATTTTGACATGAAAGATATGGGTATTGAAGATGTAATATTATGAATTAAAATCCTTAAAACATCTGAGGAACTTGTCTTATCTTAATCTCACTATATTGAGACTGTACTTAAGAAATTTCATATATATGATGAAAGTCCAGTTAAAACACCGGTAGACTTAAGTCTACATTTGGCCAAACATAAAGGTGAACCCGTATCTCAATTAGAGTATTCTCGAATAATAGGCAGTCTAATGTATATTACAAACTGCACTCGTCCAGATATTGCATATGCAATGAACAAATTTAGTAGATATACAAGTAACCTAAATAATGACCATTGGAAGACATTGGTAAGGGTTCTTAGATATCTACGGTATACCTCAAATAATGGATTACATTATACTAGATATCCAACTGTATTAGAAGGATACAGTGATGCTAATTGGATATCAGATACAAAAGACTCAAACTCCACTAGTGGGTATGTTTTTACCATTGGTTGTGCTGTCGTATCTTAGAAATCATCTAAACAAACATGTATATCTCGATCCACGATGAAATTTGAGTTCATAGCTTTAGACAAAGTTGGAGAAGAAGCAGAATGACTTCGAAATTTTTTAGAGGATATTTCATGTTAGCCTAAACATATACCTGCAATTAGTACACATTGTGATAGTCAGTCGGCTATCAGTAGAGCACAAAGAAGTATGTATAATGGTAAGTCTCAATATATTAGTCGAAGACATAATACAATTAAGCAGTTGATCTTAAATTGTGTTATTTCCATAGACTATGTAAAGTTTAGAGAAAATCTTGCAGATCCACTTACCAAAGGTTTACCAAGAGATCAAGTATACTGCCTATCAAGGTGAATAAGCTTAAAGCATACTGCGTAAGAATCTTTATAATGGTAACACAACCTTGTTGACTGGAGATCCCAAAATCTTGGTTCAATTGGACGACTAAGTTATGAAAATTTAAAGAAGCACTTCGAAATTAACTACTACCCATTTTTATGATAAGAAAATGCAATCTGCAGAAAATTTTAGGTTAAGTTATACTTTTAATGATTCATATATCTTAGACTATCTAAGTGAGGTATGTCATGTACTCTTAATAGGAGATCACCTATATAAGTGTGAAGTGTGACCACTTCTATGAGAATGTTTCAAAGGCTTGATTTTCTAAAGCACTTATGAAATCCAAGAGTTGTTTAGGGCCCAATTGAACACAACAGTGAGAACTCGAAAATATTAGGGAGGTTATTGTGTTGATACTATTGTCTTGGTTTAAACCAACATCTGACAGTTCCAGACATCGCGTTCACGGATTAGCCAAGTAAATACGATAGTATTCTACTACGGAAGGTTCAAACTCATAAGGTACCTATCCGGATGCGATAACATTCTGCCTGATCTCTCTATAGGGTCTGCATAGTCTATTGCATTAATTTCCATTCACATGGGAGATTGTTGGAAAATTGTGTTTTTATTAGTTGGTTTGACCAACTTTCGATCAATTATTTTAGTCGGTCCCGTTTGTTGGATAAAATATTTCTTTGGCCGAATATGTTCTATTCTATGAGTATATTAATGTGACGCATTTATTTTCTCAAAACCAATTTTAAGGTGAATGAGAACCTACATGCTAATAGGTTAGGCCAAAGCCACGCGCGCGCGCCGTCAATCGGCTGACTCGACTCCACTCTGCACGGTACGAGTCACGGGTCGTGGGCTTGGACTTGGGCCAAGCTGCTATATATATTTTTTTAGTCAAATAATATTTGATTTATATTATTTTATTATTATTTTAAATAATAATATATTTAATTTATATAGAGAGAGCCTACATACTAATAGGTTGGGCCAAAGCTTACACGCGCATGTCGCCGCCGCCATCCGGTCGGCCGGCTCGGATTGGCCTTGGGCCAAGCTGATATATATTTTTTGGTAAAATAATATTTGATTTATATTATTTTATTATTATTTAAAATAATAATATATTTAATTTATATTATGACACGTGGATTCTTCTAGAAGGGTGGTTGACGGTTGAGCCTGTCCAAACGGTTTGTGTCTATTGGAGACACAATTTTTCGATTGTTCTGTCTTTTGGACATAACCTTTCAACTTCTATAAATTGGTCCCCTTACCCCGATTTTCATTCACTCCAAAATCAATTCTGATTTTATTCTTCTTCCAAAATTAATCATTCGTCCCTGTATAATTCATATTTTACAATCTAGCCTCGAAATAGTGCATCTTCGTCCTCGAATTTCTCAAGAGATCAAAACATTAGTAGGTTCACCGGATCTTGTAATTTGTAGTGCTACTATTATAAGTCGAGGTCGTTGTAGGGATGGCAATCGGCCCATTGTCCCACGAGCTCAGCTCGACCTGTGAGCTCATGGCTCGTGGGTCGAGCCGAGTTTCGGCTCGCGAGCTCGTCATTTTTATTTTTTTTTAAGATAAGCCTTTAAAAAAATTTCAATTTGGACGAGCCCACGAGACGCTCATCTCGGCTCGCCAAGCGAGCCGGCCTGCTCTGCTCGGCTCGTGCTCGGGCTCATCGTTTTTTACGAGCCCGAGCGGCTCGTGGCTCGGTTTGACGAGCCGACTAGTGGCTCAGCTCGATTGCCACCCCTAGATTGTTGTATCTTGGGAGACGAGTGTTGGAATACCGTTGCACCAGTGCGGGGCATTATCGTTTTAAGGAGAAAGAGTTGAACTCTTACCTCGACCATAAATATGTTATATAGTTTATTATCTCGACATTTTAGAAAAAGTATTACACTATTGAAGCGCAACTTTACATATATTAATATTCAGGCAAATTTCATTAGCTGTAACAATACTTTTACTCTAGTTTAATGAGGCAATTGTACCTCAATTTTGTTCAACCAAGTAACTCGCTTTAATATAATTTCAATCAACTAGGTAACTACACTTTATTTTGATTTTAATAATGTAACCATTCTGTAGTGTGATTTCAATTAGATGACTTTGACTAATTACGCTAATGATAAACGATTATGTGGCAATCAATAAACGATAATTATCACCGTTAGTTGCTAGCATGAAATATATATTCAAATTCATTGAAATAAATGGTGGACATCATTAATTGACTTTTATAGGACCGATTTTCATCATTTTAAGTGACGAAATTACCCAATTAAAATTAAATTAAATTGTAGCTATCCGACTAAACAAAATTAAAATATAGTTATCTGATTAAAATAAAGTGAAAGTATAGTTATCTTGAATGAAATTGACTCGTTAATATTCCAGTAAAATATTACCTTGTTGCTCATTAAAAGGCACAAATTTATATCCATCAATATTCTATGAGAGCGTTTGGTTAATGTTAATATATATATATATATATATGCCGGATAATATTTCGTTCATATTTTTTTAACACTACTGTGCCGATACCGTGGAAGAATATCATGTCGTAGCTCTTGATGAATTATAAACGTTATAGGTTATTGCTCCTGATGAGCGTAGAGTTTAATTGCTCTTTTAATTAAGATATTAACATTTTAGAAGAATTTTGTATTATTTCTAAAGCACACATTTTTATACATTTTATTATTCTCGAAGAATATCTTATGTTCATGAAGAGATGCAATTTACATGTGAATTTAATGAAATTAAAATGCTTATTCTAAAAGAAAAGAATAGTGTTTATTTTTATTTAGTACTAATATATTTGTTTTAAGAACACTGAATATAATGATGTCATGGATAAGGCTAGCGCCATGGATATGTGTTTGGAATAGCCACAATTTATAGTTGAAAGAAGGCCCTATGATTTGTTTGTTAAAATAAATTTTCTTGTTGCTCTCTTTGAGGGTTTTGTATGCAATTATAGGGTCGGTCCAGAGAATTTAAAGGTTGTAGGTGACTAATTATTATGAGGTTCTTTAATATAATTATTTTTTCACAAGTGTAACAAAATTTAAATGTTTAAATAATGAACACTTTTATATTAAAAAAAAGGTTTTCTATAATTCAAAAGATAGAATGAAACTCTACTCAGTGAGGTACTACCTTAACTTGTTCTGATATGTATGTCTATATATTCAATCACCTGGTTGATTACCATATAAAGAGGTTCTTGTGTCAAAATATGCAGTCAAAATTGTGTTACAGTTGCGCTAAAGTTACTGTTTGATTGAAATTTATTATGTGGTAGATTTGGGAGCTGAAATCGAAGTTAAATGAAGACGGCAAAAGTGAGGGCACAATTCGTGTGAATGAAGAAACAATTGTGCCTGAAACTGATGAAAAAAGCAAAGATGAAACCACCGTGAATTCTTTGACTAAATGCGATATAATTCCACTCATCTCAACTTAGAGAATCTCAATGGCACCAATGAGGTAATTTCTGCATCAGTTTTTACTGATTTCAAAGATGGATCCTCTAATAACAAAGATTCAAGTGCTATCTTGAATGAAGACAACAATAGCCCTACTGCTGCTATATCTTCATCTATTGGTGGGGTGAGCCCACATCAATTCTTAGACTTAAGAATGGACCCACTTCAACAATAGTCCGGTTGCTACTATATCTTCATCTACTAGGTATTCAGATAAAGTGCTTGAAATAAAGAGAAAAATACATAATGCAAATGAGAAAAAAAACTGTGTATTCTTAAAACAAAGAAAATTCTTTACTTATCATTATAATTCTCTACATCCAAATCCATTATTTTTTGGGCTTCATACCTTAATATTTATGTAGAAGTTAATATTTCTGGGTGATAGGGGAAAAATCTAGCTTTTCAATTAATTGCTGTTTTATCAAGTTAGGCTAACTTTTGAACCCCTTGAATTGAGATTTCCTGTGAAGTACCCGTTTTGTCAGTTTGCATAAGGGTTAAGAATCTCAATAAAAATTGTGCCATGTTATAATTTTTCTACCACACTACTAAATAGACTTTCTTAGTGTGACAATAGTGTTATGTTCTCTGATTTCTTCTCATAATTATTTAATTTATGCTGATTTCAATTGCTTGTGATATGTAAAGAAAGACAGCTATATGGTAAGGTGATTCTTCTTACAATATTTTCCGTGCTTATATTTTCATTGTAAAGTGATGGATGGACCAAATGTGGTGTGCATATAGTGTGTATAAGTCTTTACACTAGGGTTTATGTATTTTTACTTCAGAAAATATCGATGGATATACAGTAGCTAAAATTATCAATTTGCATAACAAGAAACATAAGAAGATGAGAGAAAGAGAAGCGGGCATAAGGGGCCAGGGGTGGGGTGTTAAGATATTTTTGGGCTTTTTTTAAGAGGCCCCTTAAAATCTGAGGCCCCAGGCAGTGGCTTTACTTGCCTTGGGCCAGGGCCGGCCCTCTACAATTAGTCCAATAACATTATCTACGAGATATAACACGTAAAACGTATTATTGTGCACGTATAATATACTTCACTATGTAGTCTAACTTAATACCGCATTCATAAAATTATTAAGGGAAAGATCAAGAGTTCTAATTTTGGGGACTCGACAGAAATTCGTGAAGGGTAAGATGAGTTTAGACTCTCTCAGAACGGAAAATATATATGATATAACGGCTTGAACACAAGACCTAGATCGTTACATTTACAATAAAATTTTCACAGTTTAGGCAATGGTAATTTCTATGTTTAAAGATTATAAATGATCAGAGGTGTAAACTTGATCACATTGGACGTAAACTGCTATAGGGGTGGCCGACTATCATCCTTGGCCCGAACAAATAGCATTTTTTTGGCAAATAGTGCTGGAGTTTCATATAAAAAATATGAGGTCCAACATGATGTGCAACAGGTCTCTTGCCATGCAAGCCCACAAGCTCAAATTTTTTTGAAAAAATTAATATATAAATGGAATATTAAGCATCATTACTTAATTTATATTAAGTACCGTTAACATGACACAATAATTAATTTGTGAATCATACATATAGCTTCCAGAGCCAAAAGGAGCTCAAATTAAAAGGATCCACTGTCAACTAGTCTAGGTTGACTTGCCTTTGCATGTGGGTCGGTCCATGGTGCAGTCTATACGGAATCTAGCCGTGTTGTGCTCGAGTCGAAATCATTGTGCCACTACGAGCTTGGGCAACCGAAATAGTTTTTTTTACATGGCTAGGCACAAACCATTAGGATAACATGATGGAGAAGAATAAAAAAGTCCCTTATCTTGCCAAATTATGACGTCGCCTAATATAGCTAATGTCAACCTTGAATATTTTGTCTTGGCTAAGTGAAATGGTCATGTGGATTAGGACCTTAACTCCGTGCAACTACCATTATATTAATGCATACGTATTTCGTGGTCAACTGTTAATCATATTTATTTACATGAATTAGATGTTAATTTTATCAAAGTTTGAATAAGTCGACAGTAAAAAAAGATGGCGATGTTAACAAGTTCTTGACTATAGTGAAATTCCGTTAGAGATTTGTGTTTAAAAACGACATTTGATCAATCATTCTATTGTCATAATTAAATCTAACCAATTCTTTTTGAGGATTTTGAATTGTAAATGTTAAGGAAATTGTTGGAAAAGGAAGCGGGTTGAGGTAATATATATGGCAAAATATGAAATATATGATCGCAAACAAAAAATAAGATAGAAGACAAATAATTAATTGGCATATGAATTGAGTATTTTATTCAATTGATCAATATGGAGAAAATAAATACAATAACTGTGCCTACACAATTATTTTATATTTCAGTAATACAAAAACTTGTATAAAGAGTTTAGTATTTATAGGGGTATATGTCAAACTCTAAAAATATCACAAAGATGTAAATAAGATCAAAATCACGTGAAATAAATGAAACAATATTTTTTTTCCAATAAAAACATGTGAAATAAAGGAAATTATATTTTTCCTTAAAAAAAAAAAAATCCAACCTAATTTGGTAAAAAAAAAAAAAACAACAACAACAATCTTTATCTTGACACAAATTTCGATGCAACGAACGAAATTTCAAAAAAAATTCACTTGGAAAAATAAACTTGACTGCAACGAAAAGTTCGAAATCTTCAACAATAACCAAACTTTCTCAAATACAAAAATATTCATCATATTTCACTGTATCCAAGACGGATACATGAACTAAATACCAAGTTCTCCTAAATTTACAAAGAATTAGAAATTACCAAATAATGTCGAAGTACACCTTATAGCAGAATCAACTCCCAAATTTTTCATAGTAGGCCTTAGCTAGTCTCAACACATTCAAAAATGCTAAAAGCATGTGTAACCGAATCAACTTCCACGTAACTATCTCCAATAGGTATATTCGTAGCAGTTGAATACGATAGAACTGTTGATAATGGTAGTAAAGCAGAATTACTCATATCCTCCAAACTCGACTGAGTAGTATTTTTCAATATTGACCTCGAACCAAATTCCAAAGGTACAGACCAACTGAATCTACACCATTACCCGACCTTGCAAAATATGTAACAAGGACCTCTTTCGTCCCTTAAATACAACAAGAGCACCCTTTCGAACCCTCAAAACTCACATCCTCCAGAGAACGTGTGCCCCTTTGAATCAAGAGGGTTCAACAAAATGAGATTCTTCTTTTAAGTCTAAAATATGTCGAACGTGATAAAGTGTTCTACATGTTCCATCCACCAGCTTCAATCTACTCTTACCAATACCAGCTACTCGACAAGGTTCGTTGTTACCATGAAAATGACACCTTGCGTCACTGTTTCATATGTTTCAAACAAATCTCGATTGGGACATATATAGAACGCACAAGCTATATCTAAAACCTACTCATCGTTAGGTTTGGATTCCATGTCTGAAATTGTCAAAACATCTCAATCACTCAAATAATTTTCGGCTATATTGGTCTCCTCTGACGTATTTGATTGCTTCCCATGATTTGCAGTCAAATTACTTTTGTTCTGCAATCTGTCGCAATCTCTCTTAATTGTTTTTTCTTCTTAAAATAATAACAAACATGATTACTGAAATTTGACATCGACTTATCCCTTATTCTATCACAATGAACAATAAGGCATTCTCCATCTGTGACCTCTGATCCAACTAGATGCTTCATCTTCTCTATTGAAAATAAGACATCATACACATCTTCAATAGTGATAGTGTCACGACTATACAAGATTGTGTCTCTAAACGTAGTCGGCAGGGAACACAAAAAGATTAAGGCCAAATCTCCTTCATCATACTTTACCTCAAAACTCTCCAAATCAGCGACGATCTCCTTGAACACAGCCAGATGATCTTCCAAAAATCCTCCTCTTGCCATGCAATGAGAATACAACCTTTACTTCAAATACTATTTGCTTGTTAGACTTTTAGTCATGCATAATTGTTCTAACTTCAACCACAACGCAGTTGCCGTTTTCTCTTTCAAAACGTCCTGAAAAATATTGATAGAGATGACGATGGATCTGTGAAAGCACCTTCTAATCCTTTCGTTGTTTCTCCTCCGTCGTCCAAGCTGTGGGTATTTTGTCAAATCTCAACAATGCATCGTCCAAATCTATCCGCGCAAGTACAACTTGTATTTTCAATTACCACAACAAGAATCTTGTATTGCGATCCAAGAGTCAAATTCCATACTTCATGGATGTCATCAATAACAAAAACCTCGAACAAGTCACAACTAGTAGCTCTCATACCACTTGTTGAGAAATAAAATGGATCCAAGAAATGTATATGACAAAATATGAAGATATGTTCACAAGTAAAAAATAGGATAGAAGACAATTAATTAATTGGCAGAGGAACAAAGTATTTTATTCAATTGACTAATACGGAGAAAACAAATGCAATAATTGTGCTTACACAATTATTCTATATTTCAATAGTAAAAAGAGTCTGGTATTTATAGGGGTATATGTCAAACCCTAGAAATATCAAAAACATGGAAACAAGATAAAAAATCAGGTGTAATAATGGAAATAATATTTTTCCAATAAAAACACTTGAAATAAAAGAAAAAATATTTTTCATTAAAAACGCGTGAAATAAATGAAACAATATTTTTTCAAAAAAAACATTCAACCTAATTTGGTAAAAAAAAAAATGGGAACAGAAACAATGTTTATAATGTAATATAAAAATATTTGAAAAGTACTTGAAAGCGATTAGCTGACACGTTTGAATATATTATTATTCTTGAATCATTGGAGTTGTTGATTATAAATACTTTGCTATTGCTCACTGGTCAGCAATTGCCATGATAAATGCTTAATTGCTTATGCACAAACAAGAAAAATTGTTTTTTCCTTTTCCTTTTCATTATGTTGGTATTTTGGCTTGAAAATAGAGTTAAATAGTTGAATCAAACCGGCCAGAAACTTCAGGTCCTTCAAAACTAGATGAGAATTTGCCCGACTTGATTCACGAGTTAGCTTGTCACAATAGGTGAATCATGTTAGGATAGACAATCCAACTCGAAAATACCATGATTAGTTTATAAAACCACTAAAAGGTAAAATATAAAAGAATTGTGAGACTCTGATTACTGAAAAGGAAGAAAATAAATAAAAAACAATATAGTGGTTACATATAGGCTGAATCCACCTAAAATATTAGACCAAATTAATAAAAGTCTCAAAATTGAATCTTTTCATTATACATAACCTATATGTATAATCCACTCCATACAAGTCGTTAAATATTTTTTTAACAGTCAAAGTTTTTATATCAATATGACGTATCTGTGGGCCACCTTGTAGGACCCTTTCTACATCAAGTAAAAATGATGACGATTTTATCATTTTACAAATGTCAAGTATTTATTTTATAGACCAACTATTTGTACAGAAAATATGCTGCCAGAATTAATACAGATAACATTTGGCAATTTTCTGTTGGACAATAGCAAAAAAAAAAAAATCAGATGCTGCTAAGGCAGCATTGCTTTTGTACAAGCAGAGAAACTGTTTATTTTTATCATTTCCGAATCCTTTCATGTCTTCCCTCTTAGTCATGATAATTATGCACCCAAATTCATTTTGAACCTAGACATTTTTAATCTCCAAATTAAGTACATATCTGACAATATGTTACCTCATTCAATCCTTATAAATTCTCAATTTTTACGTGATAATATGGATTATACAATACTTATCAATATTAAAATAATTAAAATCTTATTAATTATACTATCTATTCATGTTCGAAACTATTTATCAATAATTATCAAGAATAAAAATTAATTCGAGAAATGTATTAGATGAAAGATAGCAAGAAAGCCGAAGAGTTTACGACATTATGGTTGATTGCTAATAGTTAATTGATGGTTAACATTTTAAATAATTAAACAAATACAAGAAAAGGTAATTTTTGTACCAAGTGATTTTTAATATGCAAATTAAGAATCAATTATAAGTAAATTAAATGCTATTATTAGAAGTGAATGCATCATTATATGATGAATATATGATTCCCCGAATTTACATCAGAAATCATCAATATGAACACTATTGTAGTTTGACCCAAATTCTAGTAGGTATCGGAGTTGTAGTTGAAGTGGTCTTGAAGAGATAAAATTATCGATCGAGAAGAAAAGTCAAGGTAATTTCGCCCGCGGCGTCATAAATTGTTTTACCAAGATTTGGCTCCTGCCTGACTCTCGAGCGGCAGAGCTGGCACTCGCCTAGCACTCGAGCGGCGTGTTTATCATGCCCAAGCCTGTTTCACGTTTTGACGCGTTTTCTGGATTCTCATTCATCTACGACTCGAATTTTAGGGTTCATATATATTTTCCATGACTTGTATTGAGATTATAATATTCATACAACATCTTGAGAATTAAAGAACTTAGATTTCAATTGAGAGTATTGAGATCTTGATATTATAAGCACAATTATTATTGATTATAGTTAATTTCTCCTCCTCTGCTTGTGAGTTTTTTTTCCCATCTTGAGTTTTCATAAAAATCTTGGTGTTCTTATCTTTCGTTTGTTTATTTCATTATTGTCACTATATTGCGATCAATTCATAACAAACTAGTATCAAAGTAAGGTTTGTCTTTGTATAGCAACTACAAAATATGATATTCCATTAATAGATCACAACACGAGATTTACTTTATGGCAAGTGAAGAAGCGGGTGGTTCTAGCGCGGATGGATTTAGAGGAATCCTTGTTAGGCTTTGATAAATTTGCCTTCAACCTGGACGCGGGATGTAAAGCAGCATAGGGATTGGAAAGCTCAATCTCAAATTCATCTACATCTATCAAATCAAATTCTTCAGGATATTTTAAAAGAGGAAAGTGTCGTCGGGTTGTGATTGAAATTGGAACAGCTTTGTAAGACAAACAGTTTGACCAGTAAGTTACACTTGAAATAGCGTTGTATTCTCATCGGATGTCCGAAGGTACGTCATCGAATCACTTAACTTCATTCATAGAAATCGTGGATGATTTAAAGACATTGGAGGTTAAGTATGATGAGGAGGACTTGGCGTTGATGTTGTTGTGTTCATTGTCGCCATCATATGTAACTTTTAGAGATGCTATACTCTATAGTCATTATACTCTCACCATAGATGATGTCTATGATACTTTATTGTCTAAAGAGAAGATAAGGCATCTCGCAATTGGATAGGAGTCAGGCTAAATGCCGATCGTTTGTAGGAGGATCTTGATAGAAATATGAGGGGCAAATAGAATCTAGACATGTAGAGAAAACATGTCACTTTTGTAAGAAGAATTGTCATATTAGAGCTAATTACTATGCTTTGAAAAATAGATATAAAGATGTTGGTGCTACTGATAAAGGAAAGCAAATCGAAAATATAACGGAGGTTGATGTTGTGGAAGATGAGCAAAGTGAATGAGAGTTTTTTTTGTAGTTTCTGACATTAGTTCCAAATCCTGTGAGAATTGGGTTCTAGACTCGGCTAGTACATCCATACATGTCCCAACAAGGGCTGTTTTACAACATATGAGGAAGTTTCTAGAGGTACTGTGATTATGGAAAACAACACACCTTATAAAATTGCTGAAGTTGGTTCTGTCAAAATCAGAATATTCGATGGAGCTATTAGAACACTTACATATGTAAGACACGTTCCAAAACTGAAGATGAATCTCACATCTTTGAACATAGTTGACTCAAAGGGATATAGATACACTAGTGAAGGTGAAGTTTTGAAGTTGAGCAAATGTGCTCTTTTTATCATGAAGGGACATAAAAGCTCTACTCAATTTTACATTTTGTAGGGTTCGACAATTACAAGAGATGCAACAGTTACTCCTTCTTCTTTGGTAAATGAAGAAATTACAAAACTTTGGTATATACGACTTGAGCATATGAATGAGAATGATATGGCAAAATTGAGTATGAGGGACTTGTTGATGGTAAGAAGACTAGTAAGATGAAGTTTTGTGAGCATTATGTCATTGAAAAACATAAAAGAGTCTATTCACTAAAGGAAGACATAACATGAAGGGAACACTTAAGTATATCCATTCAGATATTTGTGAATCGACTAGGGTGCCTTCTAGAGGAGGTGCTTATTACTCGTTGATAGTGATTAATGATTTCTCCAGAAAAATTTTAATATTCATCTTAAAATATAAGAGTGATGTGTTTGGGAACTTCAGGGATTGGAAAACAATGATAGAAAAACATACAGTAAATTAGGTAAAACGTCTATGCACAGGTAATGAGTTGGAGTTTTGTTCAAATGAATTCAATAGCTTCTGCAGGGCTGAAGTCATCTTAAGACACTTGACAGTGCCTAGAACTCTATAACATAATGGTCTGGTAAAATAGACGAATAGATCCTAGATGGAAAAAAGTTCGTTTTATGTTTTCAAATTCTGGGTTGCCAAAAACTTTGTGGGCTAAAACTGTTACTACATCTTGTTTTTTGATTAATTGCTCACCTTTAGTTTCCATTGAGAAAAAGATATCAAAAGAGGTATATTCTGGTAAACTTTATTGTTATTCTAATTTGAAGATTTTTGGGTGTCCTACTTATACTCATGTAAATAATGGAAAGTTGGAGCCTAAGTCTTGAAATTGCATTTTTCTTGGGTATAAATTAGGTGTGAATGATATAAGTTGTGGTGTCCTGAGAAGGGAAAAATGATGGTTGATAGAGATATAGTGTTTGATGAACTTTCTATGGTCCATGGTTCAACTCTTAGTGATTCTGGTAAAACTGAGGAATATAATCATTCAACTCAGGTGGAGTTGGAAATTGGTTCAGGAGAACAATCAAAGGCTTTAGAATAGTCTACTTCATATCGATAACACTTTGCCTACACTACCATCAACACTACAATATTCGATTGCTAAAGATAAACCTCGCAGAAACATTAAACCTCCATAGAAGTATATAGAGGCAAAATTGGAAGCTTATGCATTAAGTGTGGCTGACAGTATCAATTCCACTTTGGAGCTTGCTACATATTCAAAGGTAATTAATTGTATATTCTAGCAAATGTTGATTGCTATGCAGGAGGAGATGGAGTTATTGAATAAAAACAGTATTTGAGATTTGGTGAAATTACCTAATGATAAAAATGTTGTTCGCTACGAGTAGGTATTTAAAAGGAAGGAATGGACATCAGGGATTTTAAATGCAAGGTATAAGGTAAGATTGGTAGCAAAGAAGGGCTACCGTCAAATTTCAGGTTTGACTTCACAGATGTGTTCTAACCAGTATTAAAACATAGCTCAATTAGAGCTTTACTTGGGGTTGTGACTAAAAATGACTTGGTGTTTAAGTAGATGGATGTCAAGATAGCACTCTTGTATGGAGAACTTGATGAGAGTATTTACATGCAACAATAAGAGGGTTTCATTTTTTTTGGAAAGAAAAACTATGTATGCTTGTTGAATAAGTCCTTGTAAGGACTGAAGTAGTCGCCGAGATAATGGTATAAAATGTTCGATTCATTCATAACTACTCATAATTTCTTTATAAGCATATATGATAGTTGTATATACTTTAGAAATTGAGATGGTTGACCGATTGCATATTTGTTGTTATATGTTGATGATATGTTCATTGTAGCCAATGATAAAACAGAGGTTAGATAAGTGAAATCTCAATTTTGTGAAAAGTTTGAGATGAAAGACTTGAGAGCAGTAAGGAAGATTCTTAGTATGAAAATCTTGAGAGATAAAAAAGTTGACGATTATATTTGAGTAAAAAAGGATACATTGAGAAGGTGGTTCAGAAGTTCAATTTTTTGAATGCAAAGGTTGTCGGTACTCCCTTGGTTGCCCACTTTAAATTATCATCTGACTTGTAACACCACGTTCTTATTTTTTATTTTTATTATTATTATTATTATTTTTTGTGATTATCATGTCTATCTTGATTAGTTGCATTTATATTATAATTACTATTGAATTATTATACTATTTGAAGTCGTGACTAACTATATTTGTTGCAGTGGTATGCATCTAAGATGCCCTAGACGAATCACGTGCACATTAATTCAATTATAATATCTATATTTAATTTAACTTAAATTATATAATGTACATATTCGATTATGTGTAGTATTGCTTTTTGGATTGAACTTACACATCTAGTTGGAAGATTTTCCTTTTTAGTAAATTTGGTATAAATGAAATTTAACAATAACAACATGAAGATTAAAATGGAAATTTATTAAATTGATAGAATCAACTAAATGACTAAATAAATTAATAAGCTACATTAGTGATAGGGAAAATTACAGCGGCAGTCATTAATCTTTTCATTTTTTGCAGATTTTATCTTAAACTTTAATTTATGACACCCACAATCCCAAACATTTCAAAAATATGCAATTGGGGTCCAAATGAATAATTTGACAATTAGTTGATCAGATAATTTGATTTTGACCAAATTTGTTAAAGGGAAAATGGTAACTTAAATTATAGTAAACCAAATAAAAAACAAAAAATCTCATTTTCCACTCCTCACCCCAACCCCCTAATCAAAATCGTCTCTCTCATTTCTAGACAAGCCTTACCATAAATAGCCACCACCGCCACCTTCGACCCACACTGCCACCACCGCCACCACAACTCCCTTCACCACCACACGCCCTCCACTGCCGGCACCCTGCACTGCCACCACAACTACCCATTGTACATTTGAAAATAAATCAAGAAAACTCACCCTATACTCGAAAATCAACCCAAGAAAATTCAGTCACCGTCGAACGAAGGCCATCGTGCCACCCACACGATGCCGCACCTAAATCGATACCACTACCACCATCTCAAACCGCCACAACCTCGGCAACGAAAACCACCACAATTAACAACCACTACAATTTCAAAACCCTTCAAAACCAAGCAAAAACCTACAGTTCCATTGTCGATTTCAAAATCGGCGAACCCTAAATCATTGGTCATTACAGTAAAAAAAATGAGCTCTAAGTCCGGCAATTTTCCAAGCGTGGAATGGTCGTAGAGAGTAATCTATAGGAGACTTGAGACTTGGATTGGATTTGGGCGGTGGCTGAGAGGCAGTGAAATTGTGGTGGACTTGGGTGGTGGTTTTGAGCTATTGCTGAAGGTGGGGGAATGGTGATGATTTTGGGAGGTGACTAATTAGTTTTCGGCATGGGGACGGACGCCGTGGTGGTGTCGGTGGCTATAGGAAGAAGATGAAGCTTGGGCTGGGTTGAGGGGGAGGTTGGGTGGTGAGGTGAGGTGAGGTGAGGATTAGTTTATTTTTTGGTTTCTTAATTTTTTATTTCTTTAACTTATTGTTTTTTTATAATCGTGGGTGTCCGGACCAGTTTGCGCACATCTCGACTAATCCCACGGAATCCTGAAGTTTACGATCGAATACTCATCTTAGTGGCCTTAAGAAGACTCGAACTGATGACCATTGAGGAACAAAATCAAGATCTGACTAATTTAGCAATCCCTAATGATTTAATTTTTTTAACTTATTTAATGTAAGAAAAAAACAAAGCATCATTTTGCCTTTTTTATTTGCTTAAAATTGATTAAAT
The DNA here is from genome assembly GCA_903798385.1 of Fraxinus cuspidata. Classification (NCBI taxonomy): domain Eukaryota; kingdom Viridiplantae; phylum Streptophyta; class Magnoliopsida; order Lamiales; family Oleaceae; genus Fraxinus; species Fraxinus cuspidata. Next base: position 17,322 of record CAIGRP010032117.1, read on the forward strand.
TTTAACTTTTCTAGTCAATTAACGGTCAAATTCATCCATTTGAACCCGAGCTACATATTTTTGAAAGGTTTGAAATTGTGGGCGACGCAAATTGAAAGTTAGGGTAAAGTCTACAAAAATTGAAAAATATGAGGGACTTCTGCTGCAATTTTTCCTTAGTTATTTTGTTGCTTAAGTAGAAGAAATTACACCCCCACTAAACAATATCATTAGTGTTTAGAATCAAAAGTCTTACCTTATAACAATTCCTTACAATAGTTAGACTTTCATCTGTCCAAAATCTTTATTCCCCGCATCAACACCGAAATATGAATTTCAGCCCAGGTACTGGAATTGCCCGTTATTTTATGTTAATTATATGGGTCAAATTTTAATTCTTGAGCATCACGAGCTTGTTATTTTTATTTTATTTTGTTTAATCTTAATAAATAAATTAGCAGAAAATTGATTCACATTGACACACACCCACGTGAATATACATGTGTGTGTATATATATATATCACTGTATGCATATATTTGGCTGTTTATATATGTTGTGTATGTATAGGTATAGGTGTTTGCTTAGTATTTGTGTCTGTATGCATAAATTTATGTGTGTGTATTTATAGTATATATGTATATGCTACATTCACACATACACAGAGGCATGTGTGCTGCATCCGCTGCATGCCACATATATGTTTATAAGTTTATATAAATGCACACCCATATATATATTTAATTGTTGTATAAATTCTTTGAAACCCCATTGTACATATTAAATTTATATAGTGTCACCACGATTTTGATTATCTTGATATAAGTAAGACTTGTTCAATTTAATAATTTCGTTTACTTATATTCATTCAAAGTACTTGGGCTAGAATTTGACTGTTATTTATGGGAGATCTATTCTTTGTCATTTACAATAATACTATGTTTTGTCTACTAAATTAAGTGTTTAAATTGTACTTTAAAATTAAGATTTTAGTTAGGTTCTTCTGATCAATAATAATAAATAGATTTAATTTAATAGACAATATTATGAGTTCACATATAAAGAGTGAATTTTAGCGAAGTTCCTAAATAAATGATGTTGAATTAGGATTTTGGGCATGTTGACATCGTCTCCACTGCCATTCTAAAAAGTTAATTGCTAAAGATTCAAGGTAAGTAAACATCCTCTCGTTTCATGCGCACATTACATTATTAAATGTATAAATGTGTTACCAAAATTTGTTATTATGTGATCTTGATATTTGAATTTTGTAACTCTTCTTATGACATATTCATGCACGCCAATGCCTCCATAAGTATACATGAAGTTTCAAGGGATAAAAAGCTTCCAAATGTTAATGAATGTTTTAAAAGATATGTATTCCGAATATTTTTATTACGAGATATATGTCTATATCATGAAATGTGTGAGTGGGAAATGGGAGCGTGGGGGACCGGCGCACCCGATTAATGTTCAATGATAATGTTAATGTTAACTGCTTTGTGGTACTACCGGTAGAACTTGACCAGGTTCTACATAATAATTGCCTACTACATTCTGAATGACTAGGTGATATACCAATTGAGTTCACGTTGTCAATGCTAATTTTTTTAAATAAATGAACGAAAGTGGAATACATATCGAGAAATATTTTTTTTATTTTAAATTAATTTACGTGCATATCATAAGCATACATCATATGCATGTGGTTTACTTACTGAGTGTTAGTTCATTTCACGTTATCCCTTTCCATTTTCATATGAAGGCAATGATTCGAGACTACTACTTGTGGTGCAATGAACTCAGTACTAATACATTTAAATTTCGACTCCTTTTAGAAAATAAAGTTATCATTTATTTAAGTGCAAAAGTTTTCTACAAGTTACGTTCATGAATGAAGTCGATGTTCATTATGTTAAAGAAAAATTTAATCGCTTCCGTATTTTTGATTTTACGAGAAAATGAAATGATAATACTTTCAAATCTAGGTATCTAGATTTGGAGTGTTACATGACTTGAGTCCTCAATCATATGAAGAGATTGATTATATGTCTCGGGTTCCTTATTTTAATGTATTAGGATCGCTTATGTATGCGATGATTTGCACTCGTCCAAATTTGGCACATATAGTCAGTGCAGTTTGTAGGTACACGTCAAATCCTGGTAAATAACATTGGAAAACAGTGTAGTGGATATTCAGATAATTGAGAGGCTCTACTAATGCTTACTTGCATTTTGGTAGAAATACAGATGGAATCGTTGGGTATGTGAATTTAAATTATGTAGAAAATCTTGATAAGAGGAGATCACTTACAGAGTATGTGTTTACCTTTGGAGACTGTGCTATTAGATAGAAAGCTACTTTGTAGAATACAGTAGCATTGTCTACAATAGAGACATGTAAGGAGACTATGCGGTGAGGGAATTGATTGGTGAAATCAATAAAGACTTGCGTATTTGTGATAGTCAAAGTGCCATCTTTCTGACTAAGGATCAAATGTTTCACGAGAAGACTAAGTACATTGATGTGAGGAATTACTTTGTGCGTGATGTGATTGTTCGTATTGATATTGTAGTAAGCAAGGTTGATACCAAGAATCCTGCTAATATGATGACAAAACACCTTTATGTTGCTAAGTTTGAGCATTGTTTAAACTTAGTCGGTATTTGTCATTGATTTAGCAAATTAGAATTTGTTTGGAAGAGGTGGAGTGATGTTTACTTTGGAGAAGTGTTTTGGAATTCCTTGTATTGGAATTTGTTCAAAGTAGAGATTTGTCGTAGTTTGATCCAAATTCTAGTGGGTATTGAAGTTTTGATTGAAGTAGTCGTGAAGAGATAAAATTATGGACCGGGAAGAAAGTCATCGCAATTTCGTCCGCTTGGTACTCGCCTAGCACTCGAGCAGCGTTGTCAAAAATTTCATCTAGATTGGCGCCCGCTTGACGCTCGAGCATTCGAGTTGGCGCTCGTCTGACGCTCGAGCGGCATGTTTATTCGACCCAGACTCGTCTTACATTTGGACGCGTTTTATGAACTCCTATTCATCTGCAACTCAAATTTTAGGGTTCAAGTATATTTTCCATGACTTGTATTGAGGTCATAACATTCATACAATATCTTGAGAGATAGAGAGCTTAGATTTCAATTTAGAGTATTGAGATATTGACATTATAAACACAATACTATTGATTATAGTGAATTTATCCTCTTCTATCTGTGATTTTTTCCCATATTGGGTTTCTACATAAATTTCGGCATTCTTGTCTTTTGTTTGTTTATTTTATTATTGTCATTATCTTGCAATCAATTTATAACAAATTGGTATTAGAGCTTGGTTGAACTTCAGCATGGCAACGATGAAATATGATATTCCGTTACTGGATCGAAACACGAGATTTACTTTATGGTAAGTGAAGATGAGAGCGGTTCTTGTGAAAATGGATTTGGAGGAAGCCTAGCTTGGCTTTGATAAGATGCCTTCAACCTGTACACAAGATGAAACGCAACGTCGGGATCAGAAAGCCCAATCTCAAATTATTTGCATCTATCAAATCAAAATTTCAGGATGTTCTAAAGAAAAAAAGTGTCACTGTGTTGTGGTTGAAGTTGGAGCAATTTTGTATGACAAAGAACTTGACCAGTAAGTTACACTTGCAATAACAAGTATAATCTCACCTGATGTCCGAAAGTATGTCATTGGATGATCACTTAACTATGTTCAAAGAAATTGGGGATGATTTGGAGATATTGGAAGTTAAGTGTAATGAAGAGGTTTTGGCGTTGATGTTGTTGTGTTCATTGCCACCATCATATGTGACTTTTAAAGATACTATTTTCTATGGTCAAGATACTCTTACTGTGGATGAAGTCTATGATGATTTACTATCTTAAGGAGAAGATGAGCCATCTTGCAGGAGGATCTGGGAGTTAAGCTGTAGGCCTGGTTGTTCATGAGAGAAATCAAAATAGAAATCTTGGTAGAAATATGAGAGGCAGATTGAAATTCAGACATCCAAGGAAAATATGTTACTTTTGTAAGAAGAATGAGCATATTAGAGTTAATTATTATGCTTTGAAAAATAGAAATAAGGCTGCTGGTGCTACTGATAAAGGAAAGCATATTGTAAACACAAAGGAGGCTGATGTTGTAGAAGACGGACAAAGTAAGGAGAGTTCCTTGGGATTTTTTACATGGGTTCCAAACCTTGGGAAGAATAGATTCTTAACTCGGCATGTACTTTTCATATGTGTCCCAACATGGACTGGTTTATAACATATGAAGGAGTTTCGAGAGGTGCAGTGATTATGGAAAACAACAGGCCTTGCAAAATTGTTAGGGTTGGTACAGTCAGAATCAAAATGTTCGATGGAACTGCTTAAACACTTACAGATGTTAGGCACATTCTAGAACTGAAGCAAAATTTCATATCTTTGAGTGCACTTGATTCAAAGCTTTTTTGTATACTAGTGAATGTGGAGTTTGGAAGGTGAGTTGAGGTGCTCTTGTAGTCATTAAGGGACATAAAAACTCTACACAGTTGTACATTTTGTAGGGTTCCACAGTTATAGGGGATGCAGCAGTTTCTAATTCTTCTT
>CAIGRP010032119.1:0-11307 GCA_903798385.1 Fraxinus cuspidata
CAAGACTGACGCTTTACGATGTCGTTTTTGTATGTAAATACGAAGTTTTGTTTGGTTGTTGAGAAAGGACAAAACAAATGAGAAATTACCTTAAAAATAAAGAAGAAATATAAAAAGAAAAAGGGTACACACAACATGGTTTTGAAAAAATTGAGATTGGTTGGATGTTAGTTAAACAAAAAGGTTAATATATAATATGAATTGGCTACCAATATGAAAATAATAGTTCGTACTTCGTAGTGCCAAAACGAGGGAGCACATACTTAGTCTAATTTAAGCTCAATCTTGATTCATTTGAAAATTATAGATCATCTTTTAATTTTGAGAACTGGTTAAGTCCGCGAACTCACCAAAATTACATATATATTTCAACATGTTATTTTTTAATTTCAATTTGTTTTAAAATTTAATGTGATTTAAAATTGCGTTATATTGATATGTATGAGAACACACATTTATATTATTTGTGCAATATAAATTAATTTACAAGTAGAAATGTCGGTAATTGTAGAATGTTTTAATAAATTGCGTCAAGAATATCTATCTTAATGGGTTGTCGAGCAGAAGAATCCAACTTGATACGAACCAACATTTGAGTCATACTAGTTCAACTTTGGGATAATTAACACATAACCGTCCACACTTTTCATTGTTATTGTGGAAAACATTCATCCCTTTCTTTTTTTGGCATTTTCACCCTTATTTTCACATTTCATTGCGCAAAAGGTCATTTTCATCTATTTTCTCAATTTAAAATTATGAAATGACGAAAATACCATTTTCTTTAAATAAAACAAAAGGAAAAAAGAAAAAATTAATTGCAATCATAGTTCCACTTTTTTGAAAAGTGCAAATACGTCTCAAATAAATTATTAAAATGATAATTAATAAATAATGTCACTATCTTTCACCTTTATTGCGAAAACCATCTATACCTTTCATTTTTTGATATTTTCACCCTTAATTACATATTTGATTGTACAAATCATCATTTTCATCCATTTTCATCCAATTTCTCCTTAAAAAAACTGTAAAATAATGAATATATCATCATATTTAAATAAAAAATATTTTTTTTTTTTGAATTCTAATTCTTTAATAATTTATTTGAAACTCATTTTCACTTTTTAATTTTTTTTAAATTTTTAAATAAATTTAATTGGGACCCGTTTGCACTTTTTATACAAAAATTGAGACTATAGTTGTAATTAATTCTTTATCTTTTTATTTAAATATGAGGATGTATTCAACATTTCACTCTTTTTTATTATGAAAATGGATAGAAATGATGGTTTGCGCTAACAAAAGTATAACTAATGAAAAAATGTCAAAAAATTAAAAGGTATGGATTTTTTTGTAATAATAGTGAAATGTAAGAATATTATGTGCTAAATACCCTTTTAATAATTTATTTGGGACTCATTTGCACTTTTCAAAAAAATTGGGACAATGTTTGCATTTACTTTTTTTTTTCTTTTTTTATTTATTTAAAGAGGCGAGTATTTCGTCATTTCACAATATTTAATTGAGAAAATAAATAAATAATGACATTTTGCGCAATGAAAGATAAAAATAATGGTGAAAATGTCAAAAAATTAAAGGTAATGACGTTTTCCAGAATAATAGTGAAGGGTGAGGACGTTATGTGCTAATTACCTTTTAACTTTGGTTTGAGGTGGGCATTCATTAAATCGCAAAGACATCACCTATTTGAGTCCTATTTTTAACTAAGAATGTATTTGAAACAGTAGACCAATAGAGAATGCTTAATTTTAAAAAAATAAAAATATTTGAGATAATATTATTTTATTAAATAATATGTGATTGAAAACAAAATAGAAAAATATATTTTATAAATGCTTATTAACACAAAACGTCTATGCGTTTGGTCTTTAGTATGCAAAACGTTCTTACGTTTCAATTTTTTTTTTTTCCTTTTCACCCATATTTTCACGTTTCATTACGGAAAACATCATTTTCCTCAATTTTCATCCATTTTCTCTATAATAATATGTGAAATAACAAATATACCATTTTATTTAAATAAAACAAAAAGAGAAAAAAGAAAACAATAAAGAACTAATTGCAACCATATGCTCAATTATTTCAAAAATTACAATTGAGTCCCAAACAAATAATTAAAACTCAAAACCAAAAACAAAATAAGGAAGATGATGAATAATCGGTTACATGAGTTGGAAAAATAGCTCTTGTGCGAGAAGATGAAGCTGTGTTTGTGGTGACCAACAGTGAGTGGTCTAATACGATCCAGAATCTGATAAACCCGACCCAGAGGCCCATTTCTCCATCTCTGACTTCTTCCTCCTCACCATGTGCCTCCACTTCTGCTTCTCCGTTGCCTTGCTCCCAAACAATCCATGATCGACATTGCAGTTGCTATCTCTGAAGGAAAGACAGAAATTGCATTGGAAATTCTCACGCGCCTCCGTCAAGTGGCCAACGCAACAGGCACTTCTGAATAGAGGCTCGCCGCCTATTTAGCCTCCGCTCTAAGTCGCGCGTGAATCCATCCGATAATCCACCGGCGGCCGAAAAGGGGTGGTGCGGATATTGACGTCGGATCGGCTTTTTCCATGTCTCCTTTTCCTAGATCTCTGCTTGTGCCTTCAATTTTTTCAACAACAAGAGACAAGATTGTGAATGCAAAGCGTTTGACGATTGGGCTACAAGAGATTTGAGGCGATTGCTTCGTCTTGAATGAAGAATTCTGTTATAGTTCTTGTTATTGGCCTTTTGGATTCTTATTCTGGGATTCATTCTGTGAATTTTGTTATCGAGAATTGAGATGAAAAAAGCTTTTATGTTCATGTATTTCGCTCTTATATATGATGATGATGACGATGCAATTCATGTATTTAGCTCAGGCACGACGTTGGAGGATGTGGTAGTGTTGGTGGGGGATTAATCTGTATGGTGAAGGAAAAATATTATTACTAAAATTATATTTATTTTTGGTTTTGAGTTTAAAATACTTCTTTGGAACTCATTTGAAATTTTTAAAAAATTAAGCTTATAGTTGCAATTAGTTTTTTATTGTTTTCTTTTTTGCCTTTTGTTTTATTTAAATAAGATGACATATTTGTCATTCCACATATTTTTATAAAGAAAATTGATGAAAATCGAAGAAAATGACGTTTTCCACAATGAAACGTGAAAATATGAATGAAAACTACAAAAAATTGAAACGTATGAACGTTTTGTACACAAAAAACCAAACGTAAGAACATTTTGTGCTAATAAACCTTTTATAAATAATGAAGATCAAATAAGGTCCGACTCTCTCTCATCTTTCACTCAATTTGTAATCTTTATATTCCAAATATGAATATGCTGGATTCAAAACCTGTTAATGAGTTTGTACAAATTGCTCAATGAATATCAATTAATAAAAAATGTTTTGACTTCACGTCATAGTTCGTTAGCAAAAATGTTAGATATACACTAAGTGTACATCAGACATAACATTCAATGTGTTGTTAAAAAAGAATTACAAGAAAAGCTATTTAATTTTTAAACTATTCAATGATGTATTACTACATAACAAAGTGTAAAGAATGAGTTAATACAATAATGTCGAATGTACATTCATTGTTCTACATTGTTTTTGACATTCCCTTCATTTTTAAAAAAATGTGGACGAAAAAATCATTTTTTTAAAACTGCCCAAAACAATATAAATAATGATGTAAAAAATAATATACATATAACATGACAATAGGTATCAATTACATGTATAAAGTTGGAAAGATAGAAGTCGCACAACATATTAGCAGTCGAAACACATAAAGCTCATCATTTGAGTGGAAAATGGGTCCCAAGCCCTCCATGTGACATGCCTAGTATGATTGAAGGAATTTCCGTGGAACTGAATTTAAGACTACTTGATCTATATGGTGCAGCGCTGTAATGGACGAAAAAACCTAATGGGAGCATGATTAAGGCTGAAGAAAGAAAATCCCACATTTGTAACATGATAGGCCCCCTATTTGACAAAATTCTTTATTTCTCATACTTATTTTCAATCCAAAACTTTTTCTTACTCTTCAAAATTCCAATTTCATAAAATACTAACCATCAAACGGGCTAAATCAGATAAAAGATAATTTAAATACAAATGCAAAATACCTTCTAAAGAAGCATTTTTTTTCTTTTTTAATCGATACAAATGCAGTTGTAATAAGGTTAAAACATATTTTAGCGCTTATTTTTCCCACATCAGTCGAAGAACATAAGAAAAAAGATCATGAAGCAAACAGTGAATAGGCATAAGAAATAAAATAAGCAACTAAAACAATAGCTAAGTCATTCATTTAAAACTACCAGACTAAAAGCATTAGGCGCTCTACAAACGTTTAAAGGAACTACAATGTTAATATCTTCTTATAAAGACATGTACTGCGGACGAACAACAAAACACCCCTTCTTTAATACTGCTTACTCATCGTCGTCCCCCTATATTAATTAGGTCATAAAAATAAATCAACATAGTCAACGAGTTTTTAGGTTTGTAATAAGTATGATTTGAATTCTTAAAAAAAAGTGTGCAAGTATTACAAAGTTGAATTTAAAAACCCCAACTAACCTCTCCACTGCCCTCATCATCATCCTCATCATTAACCTCGGACTTTGACTTGTCGGACTCATCATCAGCACCTCCAGCCTATAAAAATAGTCCGGCTCAAGTCATTTCCATATTGAAATCAATCTGAACAATGCATAACAATATGTTTCTCATAGATCGATTACCAATTTCTTGTTGTAGTCTGCCATTTTGTGCTCATATTCCTCCTTTCGCTTCTCTGCCTTTTCCACGAATGGAGCTTTTTCCTGATTTTCTCAGGTCAAGAAATTTCTTGAGAAGAAGAATAACATATAATGAAGAATATCTTGGATTGCATATAATTACCTCATCACTCATTGACTTCCACTTATCTCCACCAGCTTTTCCAACCTATATTATTCCCAAAAACAAAACTAGAAGTCAAAAAGATAATTATAATGATAACTCCAAGTGCAAATTGCTGGCATAAATTGGTTAAGCATCAAAAAAATTAAAAAAGAATGACAAACTCACAACAGCAACTGATTTGTTGTTCGGATATTTTTCCTTGTACTCTTTTCTAAACCCTTCCCTAAAAACACAAACGTATTAATGTTATTTTAAACAGAAAAGAAAAATGGACAGAAAAGATAGAGACACCAAAAATACAGATGAGGAGTACATGAAAACGAAGAAAGCACTTGGAGGCCTCTTTGGCTTGTTTGGGTCCTTCACTTTCTTTTCCTTCTTGGTCTTCCTCACTGCAAGCCTAGTATTACCATTACAAAATTAATCACAAAAAAATGTTTTATGAAAAAACATCAATAAGAGAGAAAAAAAAAAAAAGGACAGCTGACGCTCAAAATAACATCATAAAATTGCATGGAACAAATTGAACAATACAAGAGTACGACATCTAGTAAATTGAAGTAATTTCCCTCTTCCTGGAGAAAAATAAATAAAAAGGTATAAAAACAAAAATATACAAAAAAGGCTAACCTCTTACATTCTCTTCTAAAACAAAAAATAATAATTATTGCTAGATGAATTTACACTATTTTGGAAAATACGAGTTGAATAGTAGAAAATGTCCAACAGAAAATATGAATTATCCTATTGCACAAGGTCTTTGTAGAAAAGTCTAAACAGTAATTATGACTAGTTTTACAAAACAAATAGGACAAAAACTGAGGGCAAAAACATATACACAACAGAAAAAGGCATACGAATTCATTAAAATGATAAATTGAAGGTTTTCTGGGAAATGAGATCCGTAAATAAGAGATTCATGACAACAAAATACAATGGTCAACTAATCGCTTACTGGCTCTTTGTTTTTGTAGAGCATTAACAATTAATATCATCGAAGAAAAGCAACAATAGAATCACAAAACTAACAGAAAAAAACAACTGATTTATAAAACTCGTATTTATTTGACGTTGACGTTCATTGATTCAAAAATTTAGCCTGCAGAAAACATTATAAATATATTTAAAGCAACAAAATATGAAACAACAGATCTTACTGGCTATAGTTTTTTTTTTCTGGAGTAATTAATAACTAATTTGAACAAAACTAACGAAAAAGCACGGATTAACAAAATCATATTTGTTTTAACGTTCAGTGATTGAAACATTTCGCCGGTAAGGCAGGAATTATTAAAAAAAAATAAAACATGAAGTAAAAAAAAAGAGTAAAAAGAATAACTCACTTGCTATCAGCTTTCCTGGAATCAGCCTTGGATTTTCCTCCTTTCATGATGAAAAACTGAACAAAAAACATTGAATCAGTAAAAAATATATATATACGAAAATCAACATAACAGCAAAAAATGAAGGCAAGTCAGCTTGAACTTACAAAAATGAAAAGAGACACCGGCGAGAAATGAAGGCTAATTGGATCAAACTTACCTTAAACGGTGATCTAGGGTTAGAGATGGGGATCTGTATCTATTTTCTCTCTCTATATTCGTGGAGGAATCGTGGCTCGTGAATTAGCGAGATGGAAGTGAAATGTGGCGGAGTGAGGTTTATTTATATGAGATGAGAGTTGAAATGTTGAGAATTTTCAAATGTGCTATATGAAATCGAAATGCAGGCGGGTCATAGGGTGCCTTTAGGCGGGATGTTGAATTTATTTTTTTTTTTCTTTGGTATTGTCTAGGGGTTTATTTAGCCCCTGTTTCGATTAGTAAAATCAAAGGATATTTTGATTAAAATTAATGAAATATTTGATTGAAAAAATGAGAGTTTCTTGAAATTTGTGATCAAAAACGAGTTTGAAAAATGAAAACGAAATAAGGGCTTGTTTTGTTTTTCATAATTCAAAAGATTCAAGTGGAAATGGACATTATATAACCCGTATTTTGAATTTGAAACCATTAAGATGAATAAAATTTTGATTAGTAATAAGTGCAAAATAAGATATTCAGAATTTGTTAAGAAGTTTGTTAAGTTTAACATTTTACTTGTGATGATAGTTATAGTTGAAAAATGCAAAAATAGGACGTTCAAGGTACTATTACACTATATGTACATAATGGTTTACATACAGTGATATGTTGAGATATGATTGTATCGAAACCTTTTAATCAAAAAAAAAAAGAAAAAAACATTCTTCACTCTCTTTTTAACACTTCATCTGTACGTGAATCATTACGTGCAAGTAGCATTATTCTTAAAGATTTAATCAATCATTTTCTTCTAAAATTCTATAATGAGATTCATAGTTTGACTTGTGTATAATCTACTTTTTCTTGAATCCTACATTTCCAAGTAAGTGAGTTTTGACTTTTCTAAATCACAAAGAAGCCAACTAAACAATCATTTTCTCTTCGTCCCCACACAAACATTCAATGAATAAATATAATTAATTCATAGAGAAAAATAGAATACTTTACCTGATGACGATCAAATATGAAAGCTATTACTTTTTGTACGAGCTTCGATTATCAAAGTATGTTGAACTTTTCTTCTACTCTAAAATATTAGGTTGCGAGTCTATTTTAGAGGGTAAAGTTGATAGAGTTCTAATCAAACTCTAGTCTTAATTAATTTGTTAATGTTAAGATTAGCTCTAATCACAAGCAACTTAGCTGGATTAAGATCAATTTTGAACCCCTCTCATCTATCCAATTCTCAGCCGAATTAGTTAGATATAAAATTCTATTTTCAGTTTTATTTAACAATAAAATCCAAAAATTCAGATTTATTATTTTTTTTGAACTCATATATAAACCACATATTTTATATCACTAAATTTGAAATTCAAGATTTTACAATAAATTTTTCAAGAGTTTTCACTAGTTTTGAATCTTGCCCTCATTATTAATATTTTGTGATGTTTGCCCCCATCAATTCTACTCTCCTGGCTTCGCCTAAAGTCTCGTTTAGCTGAAACGACCGTTTCAAAACTTCATTATATTCAATCAAGGTTTAATTTTTATATCGAATAACAATATCCAAAATTACTTAGAATTATCTAACCCAAATTCTAATCTGCCAACTTACAAAATGGATTGAAAATTATCATCCTCTTGTCTTACATATTAATGCGTTGTCATCTGTTCTAATTTTTAGAAAGTTGGGGTTGTTCTCTTTATGTTTCAGTTTTGTATTTTGAGTTTTGAATTCATTTTGTGTTTTGTGTTTTGAGTGTCCATTTTGAGATTTTTGAATTGGCATTTTGAAAAATTGTTTTTGAAACGCCCAAAACGCGTTTTGAAAATTTTGACTTGATTATAACTGAAAACACTCAAAATGACAAATTTATCGTTTTGGGTTTTCTTTACAAATTTTTAACTTGTTTTTAAAAACGCGTTTTCGAAAAATGGGAAAGAGAACGCGTTTTCATTATTTTGGAAAATCGAAAATAGAAAACGGTTTAAAAATGGTAAAGAAAATATGGCCTTAACCTTGTTAAGATTTCAAGTCCTCAATGTTGGTTTTAACGTTCGTAGCACATCCATCTATTAACCCCTATTTGACAATCATTATTTTCAAACTCTTTTTTCCTACACTCTTTTTCAATCACACATTCACACAATAAAATATTCTGCACGTAAACTCAAAAAATTTCTACTTTTTAACTACACATTCTTCTAAAAATTAATATTCAAAACTTTGTTCTATCCGATTAATGGTTGCCAAACCCGTCTTAACAAGTGATTTAGAATAGCACTCATTTTGAGATCACCAATCGTGAATACAGGTTGCTCTATGGGTGGCAATGGCTTGACCGCTCAGCCTATGAGTAGCTCAAGGTCACTTCTCAACGAGTTGTGGGCTGAGCCAAGCTCAACACCTAGGAATTGTCCATGAGCTTGCAATTCTGAAATTCTCATCTATTGAACTATCTACTTTAAAAAATTGAATATTATCATGGATGATTTAGAAAATTTTACTCGTGTAATATCGTTTACATATTATTTGTGGGACCGATGTTAACCACAAAGGTCACATTAGTGTCATGTGTCATCACCTTAAACGACGGATTATGCATAAAAAGATGATGCATCTAGAATAATAGAACATTCACTTAATGCTCAAAATATATGATTTGCTTTATTGTTCATTGCAAAAGAAGTTGGCTGAAAATATAAAATTCGTAGTTTTACTTTTGATAATGTTAGTGTCAATAATGTTCATTGATGAACAAATTAGAGAGTTTAAACCAGAATTTGATGTTAGACTATTTTATACGTGCTATATTTATCATATTCTCAATCTAGTTATGCAAGAAAAACTACAATTAAAAAAATAGGCATTCCAATTTCATTAATTTCTCTACAAGCTCGTAAACAAGCATTTGTTAATTTGTGCGTAGAGAATTGCTCAATAGAACGAAATTTTGTGGCTGACATGGGTAGTTGATGAAGGTCTACGTACCTTAAGTGAATGTCATGAAAACTTAATACTAATTTTTATGGTAAACACACTTGTCTTGAATTTAATTTTATCGATGATCACTTGTTTCTTGCATTTCATATTAAGAAGTTTTTGAAGGTTTTCGACAACAAATAAATGCATACGTTGGCATTTACTATTCTACTTCTCCATTTGTTCTTACCCATATTTTTTATGTTGCAAATTGCTACACCTACTTAGACCGTCAAAAGCAAATATTTGGGAGTCAAAATTGAATGTATTGATACTTAATTTATATAAATATCGATTGTTGTATGATATATTCAATTTTGGATAGGTTCTTATCAAAATAAGTGGAAATTGGCCAAAGAAGTGCAAATAACGAAGAAATTCAAAGTCCAGGGATTAAATTACAAATATCAAAAAGTTGGTCCAAATCAAGAAATGATTATTAAATATCACATGGTGTCAATTGGATGAAATTAAAAAAACGAAATATGGAAACTGCGAGATAAAATGACTCAAGATATACAAAATATAAAACCAGGGACCAGAATGAACATAACTCAAAATGTGCGTTCAAGCATATTTTTCAAAGTTGATCACTAAATGACCACTAAGAGGGAGCTCGATCGCCCATCTAGCGAGGACAATTTATTTTTGGACTAAAATACCTTTTGGAAATCAATTGCAACGCTGATATCAACCAAAATTCAACACTTGTATATACTGATCAACATCAAACATAAAAAGACACCTCACATATCATGTAATACACAAAATCTTACAATTAAAAGGAGGCCAATTCATTGTTTTTTTGGAAAAATCAAGTGGTAAGATATAAGAATTCATTCTGATGTGATCCATATACGAGGATAAGTCCAAGTAAGGATCCATTAATTGTTGACGAATGGCCTATGACTATGTCGCAAGCGAAGTGAATCAAAGAAGCAATAAGACTACTTGCTCAACCCACGATGGAAGAAATATTGATCACGACGAGCAAAGAGACGGGTTTCATGTTGAGCATGAAAGATGAAACGAAATAGAGCAACTTGATTTAAGCAATGGACGAAGTGGCTGGAAGGAACAATTATGCGACCGCATAGTTGTTTAGCGCATGCAGTCTCATGTCCCTTTACCGAGGCCACAAAGGAGAAGTCCAGTTGATCTACGCGGCCGCATAGACTTAAACTATGCAGGCGCATAGTATATTTTCCGGCCGTAAAATTCTCAAATTTCGAGCAATTTTCTATTTTAGTTAAAACTCTATTTTATGATATCTTTTGTTATTTTTAAAGTTTAATTCCACTTTTACTAGAATTTTAGGGATTACATATAAATAGGGTTATTATTTTCATCGTAAAACACAGAATTATTAAGAGATTAATTGCAAAATATTATTGCTTTCTTCTTGTTCTTTGTCTAATCAATTTTGAATTTATCAAAATCATTTCTTGTGGAGTTTAAACAAATCGAGTGAGATTCTTGAGTCTTGTAATCACGGGGTCAATATATTGTCGACAATTGTATTGGTTCCTTGGTTCAATATTTTTAAATCAAGCTTAAACATCGATTCTTGGCTTTCTTGGGATTGAATCAATCTTGTTTGAGTTTCGTAGTTTCAATTGCTATGTGGGTTCGCGTCTCTCGTCCCGTTGAATATTTTTGCTACATTGCCCTATCCCTACACCCAATTAGTGTGGGACAGGACAACTTCCTTACTCGATTTTTCTTCTCATTTATTTTATTTTTATTTTTATTTTACATATCTTTAATTGGTGAAAATCATGTATTTTTTCAATTTGTTAATAACAACCCATGTTTCGAAAAGGATTATTATTTTTTATATATAATAAAAACTTTAAATTTGAAATGGA
>CAIGRP010032136.1:0-14779 GCA_903798385.1 Fraxinus cuspidata
AATTTATGAAAAATATGCATGCATTCTGTGACCGATCCAGAATTTTGAGTCATCACGAGGCGGCCAGAGATCGTCGACCGTTATTAGCAATAAAATATTAAAAATCACGTTTGATGCCCATTTTTTTTTGCAAAAAGTGCATTTTGAAATAGTGATTTGATGGAGAATATATGGTTAAAAATAATAAAAAGTTTTGAATTTGAATGTAATATTATTTTATTGAAAAAATATGTTGTTGAAAGAAGAAAGAAAAATGTATTTTGAAAAAAAAAATTAAATAAGGTCTAAAATTTAAATATAACAATTATTTTGTTCAAATTGAACATATGTAATTTTGTTGTAAAAATTATCAATATTCACCAAGTGATATTGTGGCCAAATTTTGTATAATTCAAAGGAATAGTACCAATTCAAATTTTTAGAATTGCATTAAACCCACTAAAATGTAACATATATTATTCCGGTAAATTTAGTTTCAAATTCAACGAGTGCCANAAATTTTGTATAATTCAAAGGAATAGTACCAATTCAAATTTTTAGAATTGCATTAAACCCACTAAAATGTAACATATATTATTCCGGTAAATTTAGTTTCAAATTCAACGAGTGCCACAATGGTCAAGCTCTAGGAATCTCCTCTCCTTATCCCATTTAATTTTGGTAAAAATTAAAGAATTAAAAATATTTCACAATAAAAGTGGTGGAAAAGTGATTCAAAACTGAGACTTCCCATATGAGTATATAAGTTCTAACCAATTAAGTTATAAGAAATGTTTTAAAATAAAACAAATTATCAGTGGGATTCTCTTGTTTTTGTTGAAAATACAGTCGATTAATTTATTTATCTTAAAACCAGTGGGAGAAGTTTTATTTGTCTTATCATGTATGTTGATGACATTTTACTTGGAAGCAGTGATTTGGCTCATTAAGTTTCAGTCCAATTCAGGGCAAGAGCATTGGGGAGTGGCTAAGAAAGTTATGAGATATTTAAAAAAACTGAAATTTAGATGCTCATTTTCCAGCGTTCAAATCACCTTGAGGTGGTAGACTACTCAGATTCTGATTTTATTAGATGTCAAGATGATTTGAGATCAACCTCGGTTTATATTTTCATGTTGGCTGGTAGTGTTATCTCGTAGAAAAGTGTTAAGCAGACTCTAGTGGAATCTTCTATTATGCATTCTGAATTTGTACACGTTATGGAGTTACAATTCAAGAATATACGACGTGTTCTAGAAAGGTTCAATATGCAAAAATGTACACCTAGTGATGTACCTATCATAAAAGGGGATAAGTTTAACAAAACTCAATGTCCACGGAATGAGCTGGAAAGAGAATCTATGAAGATGATTCCATGTGCTAGTGCTGTGGGGAGTTTGATGTATGCTCAAGTTTGCACTATGCCGGATATAGCTTATGTAGTTAGTGTTCTCAGTAGGTTTTAGTCGAATCTAGGGCAAGAGCATTAGAAAGCAGCTACAAAAAATTATGAGATACTTAAAGAAAACTGAAAGTTACATTCAGCGTTCAAATTACCTTGAGGTGATGTGCTACCCAGACTCATATTTTGCTGGATGTCAAGATGAGTTGACATCAACCTCAAGTTATATTTTCATGATGGCTGGTGACACTATTTCGTGGAAAAGTGTTATGCAGACTCTAGTGGCATCTTCTACTATGCAGATTGATTTTGTGGTATGTTATGTAGCTACAATTCAAGTCGTGGTTAACAAATTTTATTTCTGGGCTAAAAGTTGTTGACTCCATCTCGAGATCAATCGCTATTTATTGTGATAGTAGCGCAACAGTGTTCTTTTCAAGAAATAATAAAAGTTCTAGTAGATCGAAACACATTGACATCAAATATTTGGTGGCCAGAAACAAAGTCAAGGAATGTCACCCGAAAATAGAGCATATTAATACAAAGGCAATGATTGGAGGTCCTTTTAATTAAGAGACTCACTCCTAAAGTTTTTAAAGCACATGTTGCTAATATAGAAATTGTGGAAACATTTGATGTTTTTGGTTAGTGGGAGTTATTTATGTAAGACAATTCATATATTTTTCGGGTACAGCGTCTTTCAATAATAAAATATATTTTCTACCATCCATAAATTATTTTGAGCATGCATTTGACTTTATCTTTTATTATGATATTATTTTTCTCGAGATATAACAGTTAAATACATAAGATGAGTTTCTTTTAGAGACATATGGCTTCATTTTGATTAGAAGCATTTGAGAACCGATATGAATTAGCACAGTTTTTAATCACATTCGGTGCTAAGTTCATACTACATACTACCACATTGGTTGGAGGATGGGGATTCATGTTGATAAGGATGTTTGCATTTGTAACTGTGAAGTGGTCTTACATCGTTTGATTTGTGTAACGATTTTCATGTTCGATGTTATCATTTTCGTTGGACCGAGTCATGTTGTGTATGGTGTTATCATTGCAGCTATAATTGCTGGCCACCTATGTAGTCTAACCCGGGGGGTTAAAAGTTTTGTTCTATAGCAATCAAATGTTTGCCCAGTGGGAAAATGTTAGAATAATTCTATTATATGGGCTTCCATTTTATTGTAAATTTTACGAGTTAAATGTATGGTTTGCAATGATACTATGATTAGGCCAAATATGTTAGTGATCATTTGGGTCATTGTATATCTTACAAGCTTTATTATTTATAATGTGGTAATTTTAAATATGTGGGCCGAAATGTTGTAAACTCTAATTAGGGTTGGAGTCGGTAATGAGCTGACTTTATGATTTCCTATATAATGGATATGTCTCATTTCCTCTCCATATCGTTTCGGCTTGCCCCATTGACGGTTGATTATTTTGAGGAGCAAGGAGAGGAAGATCTAGTTGATAATATTCATACATTATAATGTCTGCCGTGTGTATAAATTTCGAATCATAAATTAATATGTGTGATTCTTATTCTTAGTATGATCATTAAAATAATTACAACAATCAATTCTGATTTGCTCATAGGAAAACGAGAATTTAATCTGTCAATATCGTTCTCTATCACTGTTAAGTTGAAAATCATAATTTTCTTTTATCAAACCCTATTCTTGAAGTGAATGCTAATCACTCTCCTAAAATATAATTTCTAAACACTAGCCGAAGGCATAATTATATTTTTAAATCACTTATAGTCAAATTGAATAATATCTTTTTTTTATTTGTTTTGCTTGTTATTTTTTCCCTTTTATCACATGCATATTATCATGTCTTGTTTTACTATTGTAAAGGACATTTTGATGTACAATTGATTTTCTGACATTTTTTCTGTACCAGTAGTTTCACTTTCTTAAAAAAATAAAAAATAAAAAAAATGAAGACAAGGGGCAGATTCTCATCTTCTAATTTCGGAGTTTAGAGGTCTAAGCGAGAGGTTTGCTATATGTACATAACAACTTATATAATAATTTACCAATAAATGATGTAACGAGTTTTAATTGGATCAAAATTTTATCTATCAAATTTCTACTTATATTTTGACACATTATCATTATGCAAATAGTTATGTACAAAAAGTATTTTCCTTAAGCAATGTGACATTTTGATAACCTTTGAAATAACAAAAGAACAATTCACAAACAGAATATAAGGGAAATCTTTGCAAATCTATTTGGGAACATTATAACTTATGGGAATATATCGTAAGATCAATTTTTTCTTAGTACGACTCACTAAATCTTTCAATATAGTTATTAAATGTCATTAATAATAAGAATAAGAATATTACTTGTATTTGTATTGCTCGTTTTTGTCACCTACTAGTAATCTCACTAACTACATATAATATTGTTTGATTTAGATTTTCTTTTTATGGTCCATTTTGAGGGAATAAAGACAACTCAAATGTTGAGGATTTTTTATGTAATAAAAGTTACATAATTATTGAAAATGACATATTTTCTACAAAAAAAAGCTCTACGGAATTTTTCCACGAGCGATTCAACTAGTGGAAGTGAAATTTTAATACTATAGAGTTTGGACATTTATTATGTTGCCATAGTATTTGCCTTTTATCTAGTAAATATTAGACAAATTAATGTTTTCTGAATAGAGAAAAAGAAAATACACAAAGGGAAAAAAATTATAATATTTCAAGTTAAAGTAAACACGTTACCAATTCGTACATATACATAGACAATCAATTACTATAAACCGGTGTTATATATATATATTTATTTTCTCTATTTTTGTTATTATTAATCGATGTAATATGAAATTAGACCTCTTCAATCCTTATAGATAGGCCAATACATTTCTTATTTAGTGCAATAATATACTTCCTTGTGCCTAGCCAATTCTAAAACCTTTGAAATTAGGAATAGTCATCAAAGTTTTGCTCAAAAATTAGTGAAAGATAATTTGAATTAGTTAAAGATATATTGTGATATTCAAAGTATCTATGATCCAAAATTCCTGTGAAATCACGTGTCATTTAAACAATTGTATTGATGAATGTGGGTGACATCATTCCATTCCATTCCCTTCCCTTCATTAATTACCACGACTTCCAAAGAGTCGTCCAAATGCCCCCTTAAAAGAATAATGTTATATGTCATCGTAATAGTGAAATATTGATAATGCAGCAACTATTATCACTCACATTTCTCTCTCTCTCTCTAATTTATAGTAATATATTTTTCTTCGATATTTATAAAACAGATAATGCTATTAATCATTAATTATTATGATCACCTGCAATCAGCCTTATTCATTGTCCAATGAATTTATAACAAATATATTGGGCAATGAATCAAGGAAACTACTAGAAATGACAAAATAAGGCCTCTTGCATTGCCGGCTTCAAATCTTTTTATTTAATTTATTTTTAAATTTAACTTGTGTGGGAGAAGAGAGATATTTGATGATTTGAAGAATATTAGTTGATGATAATTGATATGATTTCATAATTTGTTATATTCTTTCCGTGATTGTCTCATATATAATAAAGCAATTTGGTTGTAATATGACTATATATGTGTCATTGTAACACTTCGGATGTAAGCGAATATAATTTTTTTTTCTTCTTCCATGGATGTAGGTTTGTCACACTAACGTTGAACCACGTAATTTTTTGTGTTCTTTCTTATATATTTTATTGAATTCTTCAACTTGTATTTAAAAAGTAATATTATATTAAAAATTAAATGGGTGAAATCACCACACCAATGATGAATAAGTTTTCTGTTGTGTTAATACATCTCAATGACTTTTTCTTAAAAGTAAGTTAGAATACAAGTTGAAATAATCCCTCCAAACGTTAAGATAGGGCCTCGCTAGTTTTAAAACTTTTACTTTTTCTCTCTTGGACAACAAAAAAAAAAAGGTGAAAACCACTGGCTAATTAATTTCCCATTCATTTTTATTATATTGTGGTGAATGAATGCGTTTACGAGACTATTGATATGCACTGCCCGGCTTAGTATAACTTATTGCTTAAGAATGATTTGGACCGTCCAAAATTTATTTAATCTACCGTTTGCATTTAATGCTAATGTAGTCGTATTTTTAAAAAGATAAATTAATTATGTCTGAATTACTAAATACTTTCTTTCCTCAAAAGTTTAAACCAATGTAAAACAAAATAAAAAAGAAATGTTTTATTTACAATGTTTTAAGCAGAAAAAGATAATTATGTCTCGAAAGTTGAATTTTTTCCCATTGAATTTAGACTTGAGACGTGAAATTTTCATACACGTGCAACGGTGATCATTGAGCATATGTTATTATCAATTATTTAAAAGTTTAAGTCATTCGATAAAAAAAAATGAACTTATACGTTTTTATTTAGTACAAATATATTATTCACGTATAAAAAAAATTATTAATGAATAGCGACAAAATATGAAGTCGGACATTCATTTATTTAAAAGTTTAGTCATGTTAGGGACTTGACCTCCAACGTGGCCTAGGATTTATACCCTTTTATTTAGTCCAATGATCCGTTTATTTAAGTTGGTCAAACTGTCTTAATTTAGCAATCTATGTGCTGATTGTTCCTCAAGAGAATAATTCATCCTTCCATTCATAACACTAATTAATTAATATAATTAACTAACAACTATAACTGTAAGCATTTTATTATTCATATATATTCCCAACTACTGCATACAATATTCTAGAACATGATTAGGGTTCCATTGTGCAACGAAATTAGGTTGACCAAAACATGAGACCACATGTATTAGCCGTTAGGAATAAGTTTAGATTTTAATTCAAGAAATTAGTCAAACTATAAGTCTATATATTCGGAATTGAGATCTAATATCTAATTTTTTTGCTGTCCAATTTGTTGTCCATCTAATTAATTATTGATATATCATTTTAAATTAACGTGTCGTCAATTTGGTGGGTTAGTGATGAAATTAATTTATAAATGATGTGTCAATATTTAATTGGGTAAACAGTAAATTAGACAGCAAAAATTGGAAAGTAGATCTCGACTCATATATTTGTGTATGATAATGTACACACACATATATAACTAACATGTGAAGCAAATAAACTTACCTCTTTAAAAATTATGATCTTCACCAACCTGAATTTGATTCTTGTTTAATTAACGGATTCAGGGAATAATGCCATATTATTTCTTTTTGTTTGGATGATTAAGTCGATCTCTTACCAGATTTTGACAGGAAAATGAGAGCGGACCGTTGCCAATAATGCATCTAATTGAAACAAATCACTTTCCACTAATTATGATTAAAATTTGAGTTTTTAGAGCTAATCCAGTGGCCTAATTGTGTAGGCAGACACATTGTTTTTATTTCTCAAAAACCAAAAATAATTGAGATTCAGTTCATCCCTTAATTTAGAGGCATACTAATAAATGGTCCATAAATTTTAGATACATGGATTTTGAAATATTAGTCGATTGCTTAACTTAATATTGTTTATCATATACATGTTACTCAAATCGATTACGTGAGTTCAAACTAATGGTGACGTTGATTTGCCCGTGGATTGCTTTTTTGTAGTGTAATTATAGGCATTAATTGTCTAATTCCAAAGCATTTTTTTATGAAAGAATTTATTTTTTGTTTAAAAAGTATTTCTTTCGTGCTTTTTAATGGTACTAGTCAATGTTGAATGAGCATTGCACGTTACTATGAAATAATTTATAAATGCTAAAAAAAGTAATATTCGAATATGCATGAATGTTAATTAATTTAGAATTAATATCGGTGAAAATGAATGTTATATTATTTATTTAATTTCTAATTAATTATACTTGAATGTTAATAAGTATACATGAATGTAAATAATGAAATGTATTCTTGAATGTAAAATTAATTAAATATGTAATGAAGGTGAATATTAATTAAATGAATGTGAATATTAATTAATTGAGAACTAATAATATGAAATTCATACATTAATGAAAGTAAACGAGTGAAATGAATCTATCAAATATAAATGTACATTAGTCGTAACTAAATGGTTAAATAAATTAAATATATATTGAAAAACGAAAAGTGAGGTATTATTAAAATAATTAAATGATAGTAGGGTTAAAATTGTCCAAAAAATAATTCTCACTTGATATGATATTTAGGGCTTGTTTGAGCCTTATTTTTTCAAAACTCATTTTTAACCACATATTTTTCAATAAAATAATTTTACATGTAAATCGAAAATATTTCCTTCTTTTTTAATCATATATTCTCCGAAAATCACTATTTTAAAATGCATTTTTTTCCCAAAATGAGTCTCAAACGAGAGCTTAATATATTATAGATAAATTCTACTTGAAGTGAATCATTCATATTTTCAGAGGGTCACACCACATAAGCATACTGAGTGGTTTTGGTGCCTTCTGCATTTTTGGCCTTTATGTAGAACAAAACAAAATAAAACTCCAGATTATGCATAGAAACAGAGTGGCGTACACGGATTCAGCATCCAAATTACACTGACTAATATTGATATTAAAGATGGGTGTACAAAACAGCCACTTTAACAACTGTACATGCAATAATGGATTTGGTTTTTCTCATTAAAATTATCTAAGAAAATTTCAACTTTTGGCTGTTAATTCAAGAAAATGCTGTATGTTAAGTTTAAAGGGGCTCTATTGTTCTTAACTTGGCTCTCTTTTTTCAATTGAATCCACTACCATCAAACTTCGATATGATCGATGAATATTTTTGGGAAGATCTATTATTTAATTGAATTAATAAATTATATAATATAATACGTAGATTCAAGTATTCGTGATTTGTTAATCACAAGAAGTTATGATTGTGATATACAAATTATATATGATCGAATCTTAATCGTCTGTGGTCGTATGTAATAACAAGATACAAATATCGTTATTATTGATAGAGCATCATGTGTGGCATTTCTTACTTGTGAAGTAAGTAGTTGATCTTACAAGTTAAAGTGTAGTGACACTTAAAAAACGCTTTTATTTAATTGTAGTTTTAAATTTCTAAATGATTTTATCTAAACAAAAGTAAAAAATGACTTTATCCGATAAAAACTTAGATAAAATTTAAGTTACAATACTATCTATATTATGTAATTATGATTTTGAAACTTATCATTATATTGGAAATTTTGAAAGTATTTATAAAGTTCTTATAAATTTGTTAAGTATGATTTGTCTAGTTCAAATATGAAACTACGAAAAATAGTCTAGTATTTATATTTCGAAAACTTGAAAATTATATAATTGGCTAATGTATGAATTATTAAGTAAATATACTATTTTACAATTTTAGATGTTTGATATGTACTATTTTAATTATTAAATATTTTTTTAAATGATTTAAAATAATAATAATAATAAGTAACTTTTTTTTTTTTTACGTCTAGGCTCGCCTATGCTCTTACAACTTGTAACTTGATATTCATGCTTAATCACGCTTTATACTTTTTAAACATTGCTTTTGACATCATCCGTAAACAATGGCCTCTATCTCATCCCGAAGAATTCATCAAATTCATGTGAACCTATATAATTACAAAAAAAATATTTATAGGGATGTCCTTTACTTTAATTGGTTCAACAAAGTACATATTAGTATCAATAACCAGGGATGACAATGGGCGGGGTTGGGCGGGGTGGGCCCGTTTACCTCCCCATTTATTTTTAAATTTTTTTGCATTATTTTTTTTATTTTTGTGTGTGAAAATCATTATCTTTTTTAAAAAATTGTAGAAATATTCATGCTTCTACAAGAAATAATGATGATTCTTTTCTTTTGTATGATAAAAAAAAATTGTATTTTAAAATGAACTTTAAACAGGACCGATAATAGGATTGAGACCATGTTTCCTGTACTCACGTCACTCCACCCCGTGTACCAAATTAGGCCGGAAATCTCATCTCTTTGGGGATGGAGCCCTACAACTGTAGAGTATAACTTAAAAGTAAATGTACATTTGAATTATGAACAAGTCACCAACACTTTGTATACTTTCGTACGTAGAATTTTTATTGATGCTCGATTCAGTTTGAATCAGGATTGAATCGACATGCCTCCCCAACAGTCATAGTCTTCCAACTCAGACAGGGGTTACCTTTTCTACTGCCAAGTAAGCATCAATATATTATGGTTGATTAATCTGAAATAGGTACATTATTTTGAGTCCAAGAACTCTATATATTCGCATTTGGATGAAAATTTGATGTTGGTTAGATCATATGATAACTAAATTTTTATTGGTGAATAATGGATTGTGTTGTGTATAAAGAAAGTTGAGAAATCCTGAAACCCATTTGATATGAATATTCTTTTATTTAATTCTTACTATATTTTTGAAAGCTGCATAAAGAAAAAGGTAATCATGGATGGTCCTATCATAGTTGGGGTTGGTCCGTCTAGCCAGCCATAAATGGATCGAGGATAGGATTATAAGCTGGACTAATATTTAGAAAAAAAAAATTTACAAAAAAAAACAAATTACAAGATATATATATATATATATATTTTTTTTTTGGCACTAGAAATAATTAACGGGCCGGGACTGGACCGGTCAGCCTAAAACTTCATCTCCCTAAACAATTCTGCCAACTGCCTAACTTCCCATTTCCTCAACACTATCCTGATTACCCCAACAAGAAACAGTCGTAGATTATATGGAATCATATGCTAGGCACTTCAACATCAACCCACAATTCAATGAATGTGTAGAGTCGGCTAAATACGACGAGGCTTGCCTTTTGTGGAGAGTAAAGACTGTTTCGACTAGTGGCTCCACTAGGACGTCGGAGCTTGAGTATATTTGTCAATGGCTAGTGGTGGAAACAGGGGAAAATGCAGAGCTTGTTATGCCGGAAATTGAAGGTTTGCAAAACTTTAGTGGTGAAGTTATTCGTGCTTGTGATTATAAATCCGGTGAAAATTTCCGAGGGAAGAATGTTCTTGTTGTAGGATGTGGAAATTCCGGCATGGAAGTCTCTCTAGATCTTAGCAACCATGATGCCAAGCCTTCAATGGTTGTTCGTAGCTCGATAAGTTTTCTAGACATATATATTGCCAAGCCTTCATTCATTTGAGCGTTTTGATTGTGATGAGACTAATCTAATGTTTTTTGTTCACCGGGTTCACATATTGCCACAAGAAATATTTGGCTAGTCTAGTTTTGAGCTGGCAATGTTTATGCTTAGGATTTTGCCACTTTGACATAAGAAATTTTACAGTTGCAGTGACATAATTCGAGATGGCAGCAGATGATTTGATTGAAGAACTGGCTGTATTTAAAATAGTTCAATAATGAAATGATATGTGACATTATGTCAAGGATTATATCAAGTAGTTTGGCACTGTAGCATGATCGTTATGCTTAAGTGGCTTCCAGTCTGGCTTGTTGACAAGATTTTGCTTTTCTGAACATGGATGATTCTTGGGAACATTGAGAAATACAGTCTAAAACGGCCATCAGTCGTTCCATTGGAGCTGAAGACCACTCAAGGCAAAACCCCTGTCCTAGACATTGGTGCACTTGAAAAGATCAGATCCAGAGAAATAAATGTAGTCCCCGGGATCAAGAAATTTTCTTGTTGCATGGTGGAGCTTGTCAACGGTGAAAAGCTGGAAGTTGATTCAGTTGTTTTGGCTACTGGATATCAGAACAATGTTCCTTACTGGCAAAGGGAAACTGAATTCTTCTCCAAGAATGGATTCCCAAAGGCACCATTTCCCAATGGTTGGAAAGGAAATGGCGGATTGTATGCTGCTGGATTTACAAGGAAAGGCCTATCTCATGCATCTGCAGATGCTGCAAGAATATCACAAGATATTGCCAAAGTTTGGAAAGAGGATTTAAAGCAGAAAGCAAAAAGTACCGACTCGCCGAAGATGAATTTCAACATTTTGATTCTTAAAATTACATGGTAAAAATGATACTTCAGAACAATGTAGAACATATGGCATGGAGATTAGCCAACCCTCTCCAAATTAAGATCCCAATTTCTATTATTGGGAATCTTGTCTTGTATACTCAGAAGGATGATGATGCTTTTCCTTAATAGTGATTTTTGTAGAGTCGAACAATTATTAATGATCGATTACAATTAAAAATGTCTATCTTTTCTTTCTCCAACCATAAATTTGTTCTAAAGTTCCATGTTAACTTTTGTTCATAATGCAATAGCAGAATGTCATTTAAAAATGACAAATGAAGTGATTGTCCTTTTACTTATATGGGTGTGGGAAGAAAAGGGGGAAGGAAGACCTTCAAGAATACTACTGTAGTGGAAGGTCCCTTCAATTTCAAATGGAAATTCTCAAAGAGTTCTTCTGAAATGTTTGCTAAATCACTACAAGGTTCATTACTCTTTTATTGAACCATCTTTCATCGATTTCAAACAAACTATCCAGTTAACATCTATGGATAGATGGATGGATTTGTGCCATTAGTCTTTGTTCTTTCATGTCATTTTTAATTGAAAGCCTATTCCTTTCATTGAAATTCTAAAATCCCATCAGGCTTTATCACTCGGCCGATCGATCCTAAAAGCTTTGATTGGTTGAATGAGTTAGTTAGTGAAGGTGATGAATTAAATATCAAATAAACTGCATTTGAGTACTCACTGGGATTGCTAGTTTGTTAACCAGTTTTTCTTTGTAGGTCATAACTTATTTTTTTGTCACAAATTATCAAATTAAATAGTTACGTATTATCTTTTGGTCACAAAATACAAATTATATAGGTTACATATTATTTTTCAATTACAAATCACAAATTTAGATCGTGTTTATTTTTTGGTTACAAATCGCAAATTCTATATGTCACGTTTACGCACATATATGTCATAACTTATTTATCGATTATAAATTATCAAATTAATTGGTCACACATTATTTATTAGTCACAAATCACATATCTTATTGGTTACAATTTATTTTAACGGTCACAAATTTATAAATCACAACTTATTTATCAATCACAAATTATCAAACTAATAGGTCATGCATTATTTCTTAGTAACGAATCACAAATTTTAAATATCACAACTTATTTCACGATCATAAATTATCAAATTAATTAATCATAACTTAACAAATTATGAATCACGGTTACAAATGTAATCTCAATCTCACATTTTGCTATCACATACTATTTATTAGTCCAAATATCCATTTTATCAATCACATATTATTTATCGGTCACAATCACCCAAATAATCGATCACAAACATTCTTCACCACATCCTCACTAGCGAAACACCATGTCATCTCACCACCACCACCTGCACTACTATTGTCAACACATACACCACCACAGCACAACCACCATATGTACCACTACTGTCACCAGCATCACCACTTACACAATCACCACCATCAAGAATAAAAATCACCCCAAAACTTCAGCTAAGCAACAAATCAGAAGAGGAAAACTACCTTAAAAACATATCAAAAACATCATTGTTGCTACAGTGACGACTGTAGTGTGTAGAGTCGCGTGCAAGAGATCGCTACAGAAATGATGTCATATTCACTGCGCACGGGTTTGCGCACTACGGCACTAGGAAGCCGTTGCGCGCGGAGCTCACAGCGGCGTCAAAGTGCTGCTCCACGGCATTGTTCCATGTGTGAGGGAGAAAATAGAGAGAAGATACACGAAAATAAATAGGATTTGAAGTGAAATTTGGTGAAGTGGCGTGGGGTAGATAGATAGATTAATTTAATTTTGTAATATTAAAAAATTTAATTATCTCCTGAATTTTGAGTAAAAGAAGTTTAAACATGATTTTTTTGAGTAAAAAAAAATCTGTGATAATGTAATTTCCACTTTATTTTCTCTTGTGAGCCCAAGCTGTCCATATAGGGCTCTGAAGTCAATAAGCTTAGAAAGGCCCATCAAGCTTGTCTGCCCCAATATATGTTGGACCATTTACTGAACAACCCATATAAATATAAAAAATTTTTCCCCTCCCTACTTTCTTCCTCTTAATTCTTTTTTCCATAGAAACAAAGGTTCATTCACTAAACTATTCTTTTTTCCATAGAAACAAAGGTTCATTCACTAAACTACCCTTAGAATTTGAATAGGCTAAAAGGACCCATGTGAATGTTTGGGGACTACCCAGTTGCAAAGTATTTGAAACTATAGATTTGAACAACCAAAAAGTGACAACTTCTTGAATTGGCTTTTCTCATTCGATTTTCCCAGTATAAACTAGGGATGATACTTGAGTGACATCTTTGGGGACCGCGGGTTGGTGTTTTTTATTTTTATTTTTTTTTATTTCTGAAGATTTTGATAGGGCCAAGAGAATGTTGACAGACATACTTTTGACCAAGTATAAGACAAACACAAGTAAACATCTATCTTTTTCAAGATAGAGAAAACACTAGCCTTTAGATATAAATTTGTTGGAGGCGAAATCACTTAGGATATTTGATTATGAAAAATAAACATTGAGAGTGATTTTTGTAATCCTACTTACCTTAAAAGAGAGGATGGACATTTAAATCCTGTTTGGGCTCCATTATTATACGTTATAATGGAATAATTATAATGTTTTAAAAATGTGTGGTTAAAAAAAGGATGAAATTTTTTTTTAATTTACGTATAATATTAATTATTGGAGAATGTGTGATTGATATGAAAAGTGAAAATATGAATTTTAATTTAATGGGGTCAAACAGATTCTTAGTGTACATTTTTGTCCCCTTGTCTTCACACTTAGACTGGTTCGAGATACTGCTCATCAATAAATATTCCAATTGTTCGTTGAAATATCACTTGTAATCACTTCTCTATCCGCTTTCTTCCTCAATCGCTTCTTCTCTCGGTTTCGCACTAACCCTAGGAGGCCCTTCGAAAACGAATTGAGGTAGCGAAGAGGATCCATCCACGCAGGATTTTCAACAGGTGAACCCATCTAAAAGTCACTATTCATCCTATTTTCCATCTGTTATATGTTGTGAGTATATACATTTCCTTGATTTCACCATACAAACCCTAAACCCTAAACATCGTAGATTCTAACATACTCTTTGGTTCCTTTTAATTATACTTTTCGATTCTCAAGTTCTTTTAAACAATTAAGAACCTCTAATTGTTTAATTTTAATTGGGAACTTTTTCACATGCAAACATAAGAATAGCATAAACCCTTAGCTATGGTAGGTTTGCGTTGGGCCACTAGTAAACCTGTCGGCCGCTAGGACCCACGTTGTTTACTTCTCTTAGAGTGCTTAACAATTTAAAAATTGCATTTGAAGGGAAATGGCACAATGATGCAATAACCCTAAGCTAGTTGACCAGTTGACTTTCTATTTAG
>CAIGRP010032137.1:0-15044 GCA_903798385.1 Fraxinus cuspidata
ACATTACTTATAAATTTTTCAAAATATATGAATAAAAAGTGATTTATAAATGGTTTATAAACATTGGCCAAAAGTTTGCTTCTTGTCAAAATCAAATTGGAGTGGACTAGCTAGCCTGAGTACTAGGAACTTATCCAATAATTTAGAACCACATGCTTTTCTAAACAAAATGGTACTCGAAAAGCTTTATCTATATTCAATATAATAATTTATGTTATTCATTAATAAATCAAGAAAACTAAAAATTATTTAAATCGAATAGTTCAACAATAGAAAGAAAAATGCCATTTGATGTGAAAACATGCCAATTTCCAGATCAAACACACATTTTACTCCGGTTTGAACTCCATTTCTGGTGTAAAAATCATTTTAGAATAGCAAATTGATGAAGAATGTGTGGTCAAAATAAATAAAAAGTATTAGAGTGCGCATAATATTATTTTATTGAAAAACATGTGATTGAAAATAAGAGAACGAAAAATGTATATATATATAAAAAAAAGGAAATCCTTAATATGAATAAAATTTTAAGTTTCCTTTTGACTTTTAAATAGAGCAACGCGTTGAACAAAATTTTTAGTTGAATTTTATAATTTTTTCACAATATAATTTCAATTTTTAAATATATCATTTTAATTTAGTGTCATCAATCAGAAAAGTTGAAGGAGACATTTTAAAATAAAAAAAAGTTAAACAAGACATTTAATTTTATTTAAAATTTATAAATACTGATTTTCTTTCCCTTTGCCAAACAAGGGATGATCCCCACTTATATTTGTCTACATCATTTGCTTTTATTTTGGGCCCTAGTTTTTTTCTTTATATCATAAATGGGTATCAATACGGAAGATGAGACGTCTCGTTCATGAAACGTAGAGCATCTTTAATAATTTTATCTAACTTTATTTCATGTATTTTTTTTACTGATATCGATAATGAAACATCTTGTTCATGACACATCAAGCATCTCTGATAATCTTTATGTAACTTTATTTCACATACTTTTTGACTAAGAACTAAAATAAGGGTGACAAATCATCTCGATTGTAAAATCTAAACAAATTTAAATTATTTTTTATTTGATTCCTTCTCGAGTGGACGAGTCATCTCTTCTTGAGTGTCACCTTCATTTATTTTTATAAAAATATATTTTTATTTAACGAGGGTAGTTTTATTAGAATCACACTAGTTTGTTATCAGGTACATTGAACCTGGACACACCCAATGTTTGCCTATAAATCTCCTTCAGTATCAAACGTTTTCCTCGGCAATTCATCGTGTGTAATCGCCCCCATACTTCCATTAATTTCCCGTCTTTTAGTACAAAAATGGCTCCGACAATTGCGGTGTCCTCCACCTATACGAAGCCGCACCACCGCGTCGCCGCTGTGTCTGACGGAGCCGAGGTGTTGAAGAAAAGAAACGAGGAGTTGGAGAAGGAACTGAAAATGAGTCTGGAGAGGGAGGAGAAAATGAAGCAGGAATTACAAAGAACATGGGAGCGGCTGAGAGTGGCGGAAGAGGCGGAGGAGCGGCTGTGTTCCCAGCTAGGAGAGCTCGAGGCGGAGGTGCTCGATCAAGCCCGGAATTACAGGGTCCGTACGATGTCGTTAATGGAACAACTTTATTCTGCACAGAAACTTCTACGGGAAGCTTCAATTTCTCTCCCCAATCCTCAATTTAAATTAAACCGTGCTTAAAAGTGACTTTTAATTACTTTTTCCTACTGTGAAAATAAGCAGTGCCGGATCTTCAGTACGGTTAAACATGCTTAAATTTTACTTTCTTTATAGTTTGAGATTCTGTAATAGTTTTTATTTTTATTTTTTTTCCTTGTTTAAATCCATTGAAGGGTTTTTTTTTCTTCTTTAAGAAATTTCCTCTATGCTGGCTAAATTGGAGTTGTGCATTGAGTCTTTTTTTTTTTCTGTGTGGAAATGGAAGATCTTTGGGTTATTTAGATTCATAGTTTACTTTCTTCTGTAATATCCTATTCTTTTTCTTAAGATTGAAAATCTGAAATATAAGAAGTGGGAGAAATGGGTTATGCTTGCTTACTTTTTAATTGAGAAAATTTGGATTTGACTCCTCATTTTTTAAGGATTATTAGCTTTTCAGGGCCTGTTTGGCCCTCATTATTTCGCATTAACAAGAGGAATAGTAATTTTGGAAAAACGTGTAATTAAAAAAGAAGGAACAATTTTTGAGTTTGTATGTAGTATTATTTTATTGGATAAATGTGTTATTGATAAGAAAAAGAAAAAAATGAATTATAATTTATCGTGAAATAATGAGGGCCAAATGGCTTAATTTTTAAAAGTGAACTTCTGGAATTCTAACTCATTTCAATTAATCAAATTGGGTCATTACCTGAAGAAAATAGTCAATCTAATTTTTAATTAAATTAGAGATAATACTAAGAGGGTATTTGGTGGAGATTAAAATTAAATTTTTAGTAGATTTTGATAGACTTTTTTAAAATGTGTGGTTAAAAAGTTGAGGGGTCCATAAAAGACATGGTTGATATGATTGTTTGACTTTGACTCGAATTAAAATCAAATTTTAATTCGGACCAAACAAGTGTTTCGACGTCAAGTCATGTTGAAGTTACATAAAATTTCAATGTTTAAGTTGACAATTCTGATCATGAAAAGATTCAAATTGACATATATAAATAGCTTGGAGATCTAAAATCAGTGATGGCAAATAACACGGGAAGTTTGGGGAGCTTAAACCCGATTTTCCCTTTCTGATTTCACATGTCAAGAACAAGAATTTACTCAATTGCTTAAAAAATTTAAGAAATTGAAATATGGTGAACTAACTAGTTAAATCATAGAATAATGTTTTTCAATTCATTTTCAATTATACATTTTTTTTTGGGAAACACCACTTGTATAATCGAGGTTGACAACCTCTCACAGTGGCAAGTCACGTGTTCTAGAAATAAAAGAGAAAAATTAACTACCCACCCAACCCATGTGTGAGAAATTGTCAACAAAACCACCCAACTTCCCCATTGTATAAGTAGCACGGTCCTTTTTTTTAATCAATTTTTCAATCACATTTCATCAACTTTTATCAAAATTTAATTTTTAGTTAAACGCATAATCAATTTTGAGCTAAAAATACTTTATTCTTAGCTATTTTACCAGTCTTCCATCTCTCTTTTCATTCCTTTTCAATTATGACCTAATTTTAATCGCATTAAATTCCCATAGAAATGGAAAATTTAAATTTACGTGTATGTAGACCGACCCGCAATATTGACTTTGAAACACAGTCCAGAAAGGGCAAAATCAAACCCGCAACAAGCTTAAATCAGGCCTAGCTGTAGACGGGTAGGTCCAAATTGACCCACTCACTGCTACCCAAACGGGCCCTTTTAGTTTATTTATTTCAAGAATCAGCCACAAAAGTGAAAAAAATAAAACTATCAATTAAGGCCTGCTGGAGCTCTCTGGCCACTTCACATATCTACTTCAGCAGCATTGTAGTTCTCTATGGCATTTTTTGTTTCACTGGAGGATCATCTCCATGGCATTAACCAATTATGCAGCAATTTATATCAGCTAATAGGATAAAAACCAGAGAAGATCTTAGGCTTACCCAATTTCAGATATGAGAAAACTAATTTCAACACAATAATGGATTGTTGAGGTAACAAATTTGATCAAGCAATCAACAAAAGATCTTGAAATTGATGTCATCACCTGCCTAAAGTTAAATGCCATTTTTACTAGTTTAAGGGCAGGTCAAAATATTCCATGCTCCATGGTCCTTCTTCATTCCAAAACGAACATAAAATAAGAATGAAAATCGTTTAAGAAAGCCGAGTATCTAAACTTGGGACACTCAAGCCATTGTCGACTAACAAGTGACACGATTAGGAATAATTTCTAATTCCGGTTCTAAAACCTCAATTCCATGCTATTGAATGATGAAAGCTCAATTAGATTACTGCTAAACCATAACAATAATTTGGAGAAAATGTTGATTATATAATAACTTGAATATTTCATCCCTCAACATTACCATAACAAAATTGTCGTTGTCTCTGCATTTAGAAGAATGGAAACTATTTCATAATTAAACATGCATATTTAAGGAACGGTTTCTAGCAATACTTCAATGGCTACCTCTTCGCCTTTCTTTCAGCTCTGGATCCCTGCAGCACACAAGCAAATCACAATTTCAACGTTTTCAAGTATCAAATTGTACATATTTTTATGGGTAAACCATGCTAATACCTCTCTATATGATCCAGAATAAGAAGTCTTGGTCCAGGAGGTATTTTCACATCTCTGAGAGCACTGTAATCACAATGGCGAATCAAAAGGAATTAGTGACATGCACAAACCCTATACATTTATTCAGACAATTATAGTCATTTAGAGCATGTTAGGCTGAGGCTAAAAATAAGCCTCCATTTGGCAAGCAATTTATAGGCGGTTTTGTAAATTGAGACAAAGTCAAACATTAATTTCAATCACAAATTCATAACTACTAATCCTATTATCCACAAATTTCGTGGAATCCACTACTATTCCTATTTATAAACCATTTATAAATTTGCCAAACGGAGGCCAAGTTAGTTACTTTGTTTCTGAATATGTTATTTTTTTCATAGTTTCAAGTACACAAGTTGCTTGAAAGTACTTACCTTATTGCCAAAATAAGTAACTTATTTTCAAGATCCATAATAAGATTTATTTATATTAAAACTTACATTTTACTTAAAAGTAAATTACTTGTAAGTTAACCTTTTAAGCTTAGCAAACATGCTCTAAGCCGAATACTTACCTATCATTTAGCAATGGCAAAGTGTTGTCAGTCAACAATCCTCTCTTAAAATTTTTCTCATAGTTCTGCAGGCCAAGGCATCTCAGCAAGGATCTTGTTTTAAAATAGTTCACATCTTCAGTTGGTGGTTGAGAGAACTTCTGTCCCAGCTGCATCGACCAATATTTAAATTTCCGGAACATAAAAAAATAGAGACGTTCAAAAAGAAAAACCTATTATTGTGATGATCTGGAAAGAAATCTCAAGACGTTAATTCCATGTCAAAAATTGGTACAAGATCATGGAACGGAAGTCTTCAAACTAGACAATTTTTTTGACTAGATTTAGCATGATCACATCCCAGATCATATTTAGCAAACTTGGGGGCATAAATTCAATTAAAGGCAAGGATATCCTCCACTTAAAAATCACCTGGAAAAGTCCGCCTTGAACGAGTGCAAAGAAAAGACCAGAAGTAACAGCATTTGCTGCCTGATTTGGTCCACCCATCCCAGTAACTAATGAAAACATGGCCCCAGAACCAAAAGCTGCAACCATACTGCAAGAATTGAAAGCAGTCAAATATCAATTTTAAAGACAGCAAACACGGCTAGTAGGATTGAAGAAATGAAAATGTAATAGAACGCAAACGAAATATGGAATGATGAATGCAAATGTTCGTGTAAGGAGAAATCATAGAAGCAAGGGATAAAGGAGGAATATTCAGCTTCCGTTTGTTCCACATTTTTCTTCAATTTTAGAAAAAATTGTACCGTTGAAGGGCCCCACTCAGCCCTTTTTTTTTACTTACACCTCACACTTTCCTTGAATTGCACGCTCCAACAGGACAATTTCTCATTCTCCTTCTTGGAATAATGCTGTCCAAACTGAGGCTCATATTGAAAATATATCAAGCAAAAACTTCAGGGTGAGTATACTGGGGTCAATCATGTATCATGGACAAGCTTACAAATTTTCCAACTACCTCGATTGACTCGGTCATTTCCCTCCTAATACATAGACAAACTTCATGGACAAATAAAAATTCTGTTGCCATGATAAAATCACTTAGATCAAAAGCTCGTAACTTTCCCTCTTCTCTTATTTTATTTCATTTTATCTTTTTTTTTTGAGGGGTTACCTCTTTTCTTCTTGAAGACAAATATTGGTTGTTAGCATTTAGTAGCCTGTGGACATACATGATACGTTATACAAGTGAAGGAAGAAGAAACAAGGTGGTGGGTTGGATCTTCTGAAACCGCCATGGAATTAAAATTTGGCAAGTATGTCTGGGTGAGTAGCAATTGCATTTCAACATGAAAAAGATAAATCTATGACTAAAAAAAAAGGAAAAGGAAGATCCACTAACATGCACTTAAATCATTCCGAGTATACATATATATGCTCTTTCAGGGAACCCAATTGAAGCTGCTAAGTGCTAAGCATATTGCAATATCACTGATTTTAAAATCTTGTTTAATAATGCAGAATATTATTTGGAGCCTAGTGAGATAAAACTAATACAGAACATGACAGAAACAGACCAGCAATGTTCCACGTAGCCTAAAGAAAATAAATAAAATAGAGAGAGAGAGGCAGACCCCAGATATAGCACTTCCAAATAATTTTGATCATATTACCTCATGAAGAGTAATAGCATTTTAGATGGGAGTGAAATGGAGAAGCTACGGTGGCAGGTTTATGGTCATTTTGTACCAAAGAGTTCAAGTAATTTTTATGTGTTTCAATGACGGTTCTAGTCACTCCTTTTAAAGTTCTATGATACCAAACACAACCACTAGGTCCACTACAAGCAATTGCTGAAGTTTCACGAGAAAATGGAAATAATTTTATCAGGCATCGCAAGAAGTCGTCTTTGGAAAAATGAATGAACACCCATTTATGAGCATATACATGAACTACCATCCAGGAAGGACGTAGACACTTGGTCATGTGACTACATATTAACCAAGAATTACATTGAAGATAGTTATACAAGAACTTTATAGGTTAATGTCAAAGTGAAAAAACACACACATAAATAATCTATAGGTTCACAAAATAGTTTATTTCCTGAATGCACAGAGAGAAGGAAACAGAAGAAATATGAGAACTTTATTTTGCACAAAATGTCTAATTTTTTTTGGTAAATAAGGAGTTGATTCACAGAGTTGAGCTCTCTTTATATAGCACTCCTTTTTCTTTTCTTGTCTCTAGTTGCACATGCATGCATACAGAAAATACAAATGGGTGATGATTGAGTAAGCTTACCTAGACTGAACATCCTCCTTGCCTCTCAATCTTTTCATGACACACGAAATGCCAGCATTGACACCCGTCATGACAGCAAAATTGCGGGCTTGTATCAATGGACCTCCCGCAAGAGCCTGCAGGCAAAATCGGAGAGTAAGACATTTTTCTTTTTAAAAAACTGGAGAGTAAGACTTTGTTATCACTTACCATATATCCAACTGAACACACACATATAGAATACTGAAAGAAGTGTACTTCAAGCTAACATCTTTGGCATAAATGATTTAATTTAATGGCTTCACAAATAAGTTATAACACACCTTCAGCAAAGGTTATCTGAAAATTACAACTCCTCAAAACTTTCTACAACAAATATCAAAAGTGTGTAATCCAATAACAAGCATCATCATAATTTGGCAAAGGTAGTTAGAACTCAATCTCTTAAGTAATTCAATCCAAAAGGTTGAAGACCATAAAATTATGGATCTATTACCAATTCCCGCTGTAGAAACCCTCACACTACTCTAGAAACAGCAAAATTGAAACCGGAACTCGAGATAAAGTGACGGTCTTTAAGGCTTGACAATACCAGATACCCAAAACCCAGAAACATGAGCTAACTCAAACCGTCAAAAATATTCCAAACCAATGTGTGTATACAATTAAGCAATATATATTATACACAAATAAATATATATACAGGCACGAGCGCTAAGAGTAACCGGAACTTGAGAGATAGTGACAGTCTATAAGGCTTAGCAATACCAAATTCCCAGAAACATGAGCTTACCAAACAGTTAAAAACTCATAGCAAATCAATAATTATATATACAATTAGCATATATCTATTACAAAAATAAATATTACCGAGGGCAAAGAGAACAATGGAAGAAATAGACCTGGGCTTGTTTAAGAGACGCCATGGCTTCCGGGTTCAAGTTAACACCCTCTGTCGGAGGCGTAAACAGGGAGGTAGAGTCACCAGTCAAAGTTCCCATGAAGGCTCCGATGGCGGCACCCTGGGCGGCGCTGGTGGTGGTGACGACGGCGGCTTCCACAGGTAACGACTGCTTGGCCAACCACCCCTTGAATACACTCTCCAGTTCCTTGAACTTGGCCTGCACCACTGCAATCGGATTCTGCTCTCCCTGGCCCATAATTCCGCCGGCCTTCGTTGGAATTTCCATCACCATAACTCCTTGCTTACTTTCACCCATAATTTGGTGAAGATTCTTTGATTTTTGATTCAATGTGTTGAAACCGTGGATGTTTTAGCCTCTTGAGTGTATAGTGAGAGGTTTAGATATGATATAGGGAATGGATAACATATATTTTACTGCCAAAATTACCCCCAAAACCCATAAAAAGGGTCACCGAGCTTGCTTTGCAAATGGACAAACTCAGATGGTTGCCCTAATTTGAAAATTCACTACCCTTAATATTTACCTTTTTTTTTCTTTCATTTATATATTTTGATAAATAGAGATGATTAAAATAAAACAGAGAGATAAAGGTTGGTGAGAACTAAGTAATTGTCTATTTCGACGGCCATTATTGTTGCGCCTCTTCTAACAAAACTAAAAGCATGACCACATGACAGTCACACGGCAAATGAGTATGAACCCACACTTCATGTCATTCTATCCATGTGTCAATTTGTCTGAGCCCCCATGAATAGGTCGAACCCAAGTACTAGTGTCGAACCTATATGGAAGATCGAGCCCTTATAGACGAGGTGAGACGAGTAGGGGCTCTGCATAGAATCTTCTATGCAAAATCTTGAATTAATAATTGATGTGACAACTTACTACAACAATCATCTTACAAAATCACAAGGTTAAGTTGAACGCCCTATGCGTCAGGTTTAGGGCGACAAAAAGGGTTATAACATTAAATGCGTTTGATTGATGAGGTCACATGTCTCTTCATCCAACGGTTCTTACTCATCCCTTTATTCTATAAAAGCTCAGACATTATACCATTCAAAGTTAATGTAAGCTTATGTTCTCAACATACAACTATTGCAATCTCTATTTGCTCTCTACAATCCCTGGATCGTAACTCATTTTACTTAAGTGACTCACATTTTAAGCACGTCGTATATCCAAATACTTATTCTTATAAAGGTTGATTTGACCATTGAAGTATGTGCAACCGCATCTCCCTCACTCCGGAGAAGACCACGTACGACTTATGGTTTGTTTTAGCGTGCACAAGAGCTACGTGGATGCGAGGAGAACCTGATATTTGTTGACCACATTTCCCTATAAAAAACGAGGTCAACATTTGTAGAATTACATTTTAAATGATAAATGCACAATATGTGATATCATTAATTTATAAAAAGTGTGTACACTTTCTTTTGAACTTTGTAAAAACGGCTTAATAATTTTAGGCATAATAATTTCATCGACCTTTAAGCCAGATTGACTCGTCCTGTGCAATGCTAATAATTATGTCTAAGATAACTGTTATCTCAATAAGTTAGGGGGTAATTGCAATTACGCTTCCAAACATTTCAAAATATTGCAAGTTTTTTCTAACCTTTCATTTATTACAATGATGGTTTCAAACCTTTGAAGTGCGTATATCAAAGTTCAGATAGATGGAAACCATTGGTACACATGTTAGTTGACATAAAAATTGAGTTTTTAAATATTTTTATAAAAGTTAAAATAGTAACTTTCTTTTTATCACATTAAACAATTAAAATAATTAAATTTTAAAAAAAGGTAAATAAAAGAAAAGCACCCCAACCATCCAAAACCAAAAATAATAAAATAATTTTGCTGCATGTATATTAAAATTTAACAGTTTGGTTGATATTATTTGACGTGACATATAATGATCATTGACTTTCATAATACTTAATCAAACCTTCTTAAAAATAGGGTAATATCGAATTTAATGTAAAAAAAAAAAAAAAAAGTACAGTAGATTCATTCATAAATCAAAATTGCTCACTGCCACCGACCACGATCACCGACCACCGCCTTTCACCCCAACCGCAAACGCCACCCAACCACCGCGCCGCCATCAACCCCACAACCCTAATTAAAACCAAACCTTTTAAAGCACATCCCTCTTTTTCAATAGTCCAAGAATTTGATATATCCCACTGCAGGAAAATAGCCCTTGTAGATCAAATTTGTCTTTAACCTTGAAAAATTCACTCGCATTTTTATATTTCTTGATTGCTTCGACAAATGCCATGTTCCAAATCTATCCTTGCTTCTGATATCAAAATCCAACGCATCTTCTTGTTTAACGTATCTCATTAGTATTCCATCATATAGATCCAAGCCACACATTGATTAAGGTTCAAAGGCTACAAGCTTCCGTACATCTTCAATGAAATCTTTTGACTTTGGGCAAGGAAGTTTTAGGTTGGGGTTGGCTATTGAGATTGGGGTGGATGGCAATGGTCGATGGACGGTGGCCTTGGCCAGCGGTAGCGAACGGTTTTATTATTTTTGGTTTTGTGTGGGGGTGGGTGGAAAAGATACGATTTTCTTTTCTTTTATTTATTTTGGTTATTTATTTATTTATTTTAATTGTTTAATGTGATAAATAGAAACCTGTCATTTTGCTCTTTATAAAAATGTTAAAAATATGACCAAACTCAATTTTTTGATCGACTAATAGAAATATGGATGTTTTTCTTCTATTTGGATTCCACACGCAGGATCACTAATGGGACCTCTCATTGGTCGACTCTGCATCGATTGATTTATGTTATTAAATCAAGTAAAATTCGTATTCGATTTGGCTCGATTCATTACCCCACGACACATTTTTCCTTCCTCTATATCCATGCGAACTCACTTCACACTCAAGGTAAGCATTCTCCTTTAGCCAAATTTCTTCCCTCTTTTTCTCTTGCACTCATTTTTTTCTCCTTCCGACAATTAACTTAATAGTCAGAATCCAAACGATCATCGCGCATTTTCTTGACCGACAACATTTGCACCCTAATGGTTTGTTCCAGCGGACGAGGAGGTGGTCGAGATTTCTTTATTCGAGTTTTGAATCTTCAATAACATAAAGATTGTATTAAATACGTGTTCAAAATTTTGCTTTAAAACATGGCAATGCTAGGGGTTTAATGAGTCAAGCTGCACATATTCGAGACAATTCAACCCATATGTGGTCCTCATAAGGTACTGAATGCGATCCAGTCGATGTGATTCAAGGACTAAGAATGAGAGATTAGGAATTCATACGACAAAAAACATTGATTTGAAATCCAAATACTTGCCATCGCAAACGTTGGAGACAGGCAATTTTCCAAGTACCTTCCTTTTGAGATCATTTTCATTTGAAGAGTGCTTTCAGGGGCCATGTGCTATGGTGCCTGGGACCAATAGTTGCTATTTGTTTCTGGACAATAATAGTTATACACATGCACTTATGGTTGAGGAATTCTAACTCGATTCTTAAGATCAACTAATCCGTGACTTTAGTCTTTAAAGTTTCCATTTAAATATTTAGTAATACTGCCACCAAAATTGTAAGATGTATGCGTAGAAGGTTTTGTAGCTACATGGCAACCACTCAATAAGAATATGAAGAGCTCGTTCCAAAAGCTGCTTTTGAGATTAAGTACGACGTCTGAATATATTTGGATAACATCTAAAAATGCTCCGTCTTACTAAAAGACTTTTTAAATAAAATTGACCTAAATTAACTTTCTCATTATGCTCTTTTGTTAAAAATTCTTCCCAATAGTGAAAGTCGTTGGGTTCCGCCAACACCATTACCTTCAACATCTAATTATGTGTTAATGCAACATGCCAAGTAGGTGATTAATGGTGACTCAAATGGGATACTTAAAAAGGGTTTATGCTAATACCAATACCACATGAGCTACTTGCAGCCTCAATAAGAACAAACAAATTACTAATTGCGTACTTATTAAACTAATGACGCCGTCCTCATTCCGTCGAATTGAAGCTTCAAATCTGGTGCAAATAATATTTTCATTCAACGTGTCTCTCTCTCTACAGCCTTTGGTGGTTGGATCATAACGTATGGCTGGAACTTTAGTTGTCAATGTGATAACAGATCCATCCAACTGATGAGAGAACATGCATTAGTTGGAATTTCCAATTCAGCATCACGGTTTGGCATGTCATGAAATGAAATATCACCAAGCACAATATTCTCTCCTTCATGAGAGAACGCATAATTAATTAGGAATTTCCTTCAAATTCAATGTAGAACTATAAAAATGACAAACTCTCTTGCCCAATACAATCACTGGCAGGTTTAGGATTTTGAGTGAGCACGAGTGACCGTGTATCATTAACGACTGTAATAATAACCAATGTCGTGAATTAAAATTACTTATATCATAGTTCGAACTGTAAGTGTGGTTGTACGTTATCTAACAGTCTAATAATGTTTACTGAGTAATAATTTAAAGTCTGAAAAATGGGTCCAATTATTTATTTTCTTGGTTCGATTAGCTAATGATTTCAGCCTAACGAAAAAAATGACTATTTTAAAAGGATGAATTTTAGTTAAAAAGTTTTAAAAACAATGGGAATATATATGATAAAAAAACATATAGCATTTTGTTACATTTAAGTGTCACTATCCACCAAATGCCATAGTGATAAAGTAGTGTTTCATAATTCTAATGGAGATGACAAGTTTGAATCTTCCAATTGCATCGATTTTTATAATGCCTATTAACATAAAAAGATTGCTATAGCTGAGAGTTGACCCAAAACTCTCTTTTACTTATATATATGGTACTCAAACCTACTTAATCACAAAAAATTTTTGTGAATAAAATGAAATCACGTGTGTACACACACACATTAAAACATTAAAAACATTGACAAAAAAAAATTGAATATTGGCGAATCCAGAATGAGCTGCCGTCAGAGTTTGTCGGGTGCCGAATCCACCGTTGAATACAATGTTGCAAAAATGATATTAACTTTAGGATCCCACGCATAGAACAACCAAAATAAGTGCATAGAAAAGGAAAAATCATCAAAGAGTAACTATGAGAGAAACTTTGCTGCTCCTTCACGACCCGAGACACATAACAAACCAATGTAAATTAAGAATGTCTCTACCTAAATATAATTTGATGATTAAGAATGTCTCTACCTAAATATAACAAACCAATGTAAATTAAGAATGTCTCTACCTAAATATAATAGGTTATATCACTGCGAATGAACATAGTCTATATCTATTAGTTGAACAGGTAAATTAAAGTTGGAATTTAGGTGAGGATATAGCAAATTATATCTACAATGAATAGAAGAATGCAGAAAATGGCGAGAGAAGGTGTGATATTTAAGAAAATAAAATTGTATTCTCAAAAATCAACTTCTACAACTAAAATTTTCCGTGACGATGAAAATATTACAAATG
Source organism: Fraxinus cuspidata (assembly GCA_903798385.1). Lineage (NCBI taxonomy): Eukaryota > Viridiplantae > Streptophyta > Magnoliopsida > Lamiales > Oleaceae > Fraxinus > Fraxinus cuspidata. Next base: position 13,429 of record CAIGRP010032137.1, read on the forward strand.
AGCAATATTTTTATACTATATTTGATACATAAGAATTCATTGTTATGAATTTAAATACTCACTAAAATTACTAGATACGTAAATGAAAATAAATTCATTTACAATAATTTAAATTCATGTAGATCAAGATTCATCAAGTCAAGATTTATTGAATTTAGATTAATTTAAATGTTAATTAATTGAGAATTATTAACAAGAAATTCATACATGACAAGGATTTTGTTTTATTTATTATATATTGAAAAACAAAAAGATATTATTGAAATAATAATTGTATCGTAGCAGCAGGGTTAAGTAAATTTATGCAAATGTAGGTAAAATGCGAATGAAATTTGAACGACATGCAGCTGAATTTGTCTTCGGCTTTAGCTTAAAAAGTGGTAGCTGGAGTTAATGCGAATCTGAGTGAGTGCGAGTGACACGGCGGTGCATTCGTCCCGTCAAATGTGAGATTCTAAAGGGAAAATAGCAATGACGGTATCCAAGCTTTGACGCGCGTTGCATCTTGGTCCAAGTTCTTCAAAACATATGATTTACTCCTCCGTATTTCATTTTAGTATCAGTTAGGTCCCCATTGGACAATTAATACTCATCTTTAATTAACCTCATAAAATTTTGTTAAAAAATGGTAATACCCTTCTCTTTAAATAAACGAAAAAATAAATAAAAAAGGAGTTTTACAAATATTTTTCTCCACTTCACACCTTCCTTTAATATACTTGTGGAGTGAAAAAAAGAGTTATTTGTCAAGAAGAAATTAACAAATGACACGTATTTTAAAAGTTCTAGTTTTGCTAAACTCGAATAATCTTCAATCTCGAAGCTAGGAGATTGAGTTGTGCAAGTGAGAGAATCTAAATATGATTTACGTGTTAAAATTTATTTATTTGTTTTAATTTGTAATTTTAAAAAGTTATGAAACTAGCAAATGTTCTTTATTTTTATTTTTTTGCTTTACTCTTTTCTTTTTGCTTATTTAAAAAGAATGTCGAGTCCATCATTTAGTCCCACTTTGAATCTCATTTTAATGAAGTTTCTTATTACATAATAGGAGGTGCACAGAAGTACTGTCAGACGCTCTAATTTTGACAAAACATATTAAAAGCCACTTGGACAAAAACACTCTCATTATTCAAAATCAACTTACAGAAATAACCTTTCCAAATGCAACAAATATGAACATGGTAAAACAATTTAAAGGAAGGGTAAATTAGAAAGTGAAAGTTCGCACCTACCATAATGTCTCCAAAAGTCAACGATGAAATGAAATGAGTTTTTCTCACCGCAACCAACAGATGCATCGAATGTTGTCCCATTGTGACAAAAAATGAAAATTGCCTATTCTAATTTTAATGGTTCTCAAACATAGGCTTAGTCAAAAAATGGAGAGAATGACGTATTTAGTTATAAAATTGAAAAGTTGGGATAGATAATGCTAAAAAAAAGTTGAGGGTAAATTTGTTATATTTTGCGAATATTGAGGACAAAAATGAAAATTTTCTTTTTAAATTGTCTCGATCTTCATATTAAATCACTACTACTATAAAAGAGAGGATCCCCTGATCACTGTTCATTTTTGTTAACCGACTTTATCTCTTATATATCTTTCTTCCATG
>CAIGRP010032143.1:0-15519 GCA_903798385.1 Fraxinus cuspidata
AATTCATATACTTGGAGCAATATTTTACTCTCATTCACTTGTAGTATATTCATATTTAGTTCTAAAAAAATTGATTTTAATTATACAATCGTGTCATGAATATTTCACTAGAGTCCGAATGGAAACGTCTCGTGTCGTTGAGCTGTTCCTACGTCCAACTTTGGAGCGATCAATACCGTTGATCTATCTTTACGTGTTGGAATTCGGCTTACGTATGCGCGAGTAGGCCCGGCATCTGTTGGCAACATTTTTTGAGGTCAACAGTACCTATCCAGATGTGATAACATTTTGTCTGATCTCTCTATAGGGTTTGCATAGTCTATTGCATTAATTTCCATTCATATGGGGGATTGTTGGAAAATTGGATTTTTTTTTGTTGGTTTGACCAACTTTTGACCAATTATTTTAGTGGGTCCCGTTAGTTGGACAAAATATTTCTTTGGCCTTCTACTCCATAAGTAGATTAATGTAGTGTATTTATTTTCCTAAAATCAATTTAAGGTGAATGAGAAATTAAGGCCAAAAGATGACCACTTGAAGTTGAAATAAATTGGAATAAAAATTGATGGAAAATTGAAAAGGGCCAATCCCACGTAGAAAAGGTATAAACCACTTTATATTGCTCAAGTTTGGGACTTTTTGGACCCCAAGTCCCAAACTTGAAGGGGAGAGAACCTACATGCTAGTAGGTTAGGCTAAATCATAAATGCACGCCGCAGCCGCCGTCTCTCCAACTGACCGGCCGGCTCGGCACAGCACGTGCACGGGTCACGAGTCAGGGGTCGTAGGAGTGGTCGTGAGCTTAGGCCAAGAATATATATATTTTTGGTAAAATAATTTTTATTTTATTATTATTATTATTATTATTATTATTATTATTATTATTATTATTATTATTATTATTATTATTCCTCGATTTTTCTGTACGTGACACGTGGATTCTTCTAGAATGGCGGTTGATGGTTGAGCATGTCCAAACAGTTTTTGTCTGTTGGAGACATAACTTTTCGGCTGTTGTGTCTTTTGGACACAACCTTTCAACTTTTATAAATTTGCTCATATACCCCGGTTTTCATTCACTCCAAAATCAATTCTGATTTTGTTCTTCTTCCAAATTTAATCTTTGGTCCCTGCATAGTTCATATTTTGCAATTCAACCTCGAAATTTATATTTTCGTGCATTTTAGTCCTCGAATTTCTTGAGAGATCAAAACGTGAGTAGGTTCGTCGGGTCTTGTAATTTGTAGTGCTTCTGTTACAAGTCGAGATATCTTGGGAGACGAGTGCTGAAATACTGTCAACACCAGTGCGGGGTATTATCGTCTTAAGGAGTAATAGTTGAACTCTTGCCTCGACCATAAACATTTTATATCGTTTTATTCTGCCCAAATCCATTCGCGGTGATATTATTACTTGCCACCTTCCAACAAATTTCTGATTTCTTGTTTAGTTATGTCCATGAACTCTTCAATGGTACCTAACTCATCAAATGGACCATTTTTGATTATTTGCTCCTTTCATTGGTTTCTAAAATAAACACAATTTATTGAGATCTCATCAATTTTAAATAGACACACAATTTTTAAGCAATCCCGATGGTTTAGAGATGCTCAGAGATCTCCATCAATTTAGTCATTGTTTGGTCTCCATTATTTTTAAAATAAAATTTTTCTCCCTTATTTTTAACTACAAATTTTTCAATAAAATAATATTATATGCACGCTCAAAACTTTTCTTATTTTTTAACCACACATTTTTCATCGAGTCATTATTTCAAAATGCATTTTTGTTAAAAAAATATTGGGTTCAAACATGCTCTTAATTTTAGTTTTCACATTTTTCTTCAAAATATTGTATTCCAAAGGAGACTATGATAAAGCTAAAAAACATTGATGGTAATAACGCTTTGTTGAACCTTTAGTCCTGTGAGTAATTTTCATACAAAAATACATTGAAATAATGACTTTTATTCAAACAAGGTGGGAATGAATCTAGCTAAGCTGTTTGTAGGGACGAGCTAAGTTGTTTGTAGGGACGATTGAGTGTTTGCCTCGAACGAATGAAATGGAAAAATAGCTTTTTTCTTAAAAAGGAAATCCGATCAAGTAGTGTAGATTATGTACCCCAATATTTACCTTTTTAACTACTTGTTTGACAAATTAGGAGCGGACATCTTTTTCATGTGTGATTACCATAAATGTCATCCTTAAGAAGAATGAATGAATTACTAAGCTTTCGTTTGGATACGATTTATAAATTTAGTCAAAGTCAAATATTGATTTAAATCATATATTCATAGTTAACATTCGTTATTATTCACATATTTCATAGGACGTATCACTATTCCTATTTATAAATTTGTAAACAGATTGTAAAGGGACCTACATAATTCATTTTATTGTCTAATTTAATATTTGGTTAATCAATCCACCAAAACTGTCAATAAATGCATTTGATATATTGAATCCATGTACACTTAGTTTAACACTTAATAATGGTCCAAAAGTTGCTGAAAATAGGAAAAACAGTGGTACTAGACAGACACTCAAAAAATGAAATAGGAGAAAAATAGAAATGATACAGTCACATACATAAGAAACTCAACTAATTGATAGAATGTCCAATCTAACAAGACTACAAACACGAAATGACGATAAATCCGTTAAATGAAGCCTAATCAAAGAAATATGTGACTGTATCATTTCTATTTTTCTCCTATTTCATTTTTTGTTAGAATATGTGCATGTTACCTGCTTTATCTTAACAAATAGTGCCCAAATGCCTCGTGGAATCCATTTCTAAACGATTTTTGGAGACATTATTTATCGGGACTAATACTAAAAAATAAAAAGTTAGACAACAGTCTAACTTACTCATTTTTAAACATTTTAGACCGTATTATAGCAAATGCTAATGATTAGGTACCATCGTGCAATTTTCCCGAAAGTTGAAATCCGTACCAGTTGAAGATGATAAACATCCTTCCCCAAATTTGTTTATCAACGCTCAATAAACACGAAATTTCTCATTAGCAATTCGTCGAGTAACTAAATTACAATACAAATACCTGAAAATGAATTTATTCAGCCTCGATTACTCGATTCTTGATATGGGATTCGCCGATCCTTCTCTCCTCCTCGAATATCATGAAAATTCAGCTGGGTCTTCAATTTCGGCAATCGAAAAGAACAAGATTGACCGTGGTGTTAGAAATGACAGTCCTCCGAAGAATCGGTACGATGGAACTTCTCCACTTCCTCTCGGCATGGATTGGAGGCCTTCTCCACTTAATTGGGTACAATTTATTTTCTTTGTTCGCTTTTGGAGTTTGGTTTCGAATGAATTTGTATCGCATGTTTCTTTATCGTTATGAGGATTTTTTTTGTTAATTGATCTTGATTCTTTACTTCGTTAAATACCAAATTACATTTGGCTGAAAATCAGCTTAAATTACATGAAATTCAGAGTTTTAACAACTGGAAAAGAATAGAGAGCTTTACTTTTAACAGTTGTCTATTCTATAGGTTCCATACTGTTTTTTTTTGCTATATTATCGACATTCCAAGTCGCACATGAACTGTCTGATCATATCCTGCTTGTAAAGCTTATGTGGTACCGTTACACTGTACAGTTTGCACTAGTCAAAATACAATTGAAGGTGATTAAATGATGTTTGCTGCTGTACAGACAATTTGTAGACTAGTTATAATCATCTTTTATTGCAAATAAGGAACTGGGTTCAAGTCTTGTTATTGATTCCAATCAGTCTACCCTATAATAAACAAAAGTAAAATAAGAAAACATCCAAATAATTTTCTCATTAAAACGTTATTCTTATGATAAAAGTGTTAATCAACATCCTATGTTTCTGTACTGTTTGCCTTGGGTAATTTCCTCCATAGCATGGTTAATTGCACTTAATTTTATTATGAACTCTTTGAGAAGCAATAAGTGCAAGTTAGACGATTCTCAGTCTTATTGTTATGTTACTCCATGATCATTGAATGATAGATCTCTTCTTGATGAACCTTATCCAAAATTGCTGTTTGATCTTTGCGCAGTTCACAAGCATCAGCTTTTATGCTAAATATATTCCCTGTTTAACCAATGATATTTACATATGACTACTCCTGTAATTATTGTAACTTCTTATTTATTCCATGCATCCTGTAATTAAAGCTATTTGCTTACAATGTAGGATGAGCGAAATACTCTCTGGCCACATGATTTTCAAACAGGATGGAGTTATTGTGTCATGATTCCTTCTTGGACCATCTTATCTAGCCCACATGCTTCGGACCCTGTAGTGGTATGGGTTTTCGTTGTTTTTCTTGATATATTCTTTTTGTTTCTTTTTAAAACATGAAGTTATTTTTTATCTGCTAAATGTATGTAGTGTTTAATTTACACTCTCTGCTCTCTGTCTTCCCTTTTCATGGTAAATGAGTTGTCATTAGTGGTTTATAATGAGTTGAGGTGGGTTCTTTCCCTTTGTTTTTTAGCTTTTCCTCACCTTCTCCACAAAAAGTAAGAAAAAATGTTGCTTTATGAGCTTAAAATAAGAATAGCTGCTGGTTGTAAGATAGATGGATTCCAAGTGAAGTTTTAATGTAGTTCCATTCGAGAGTGATATCTTACAAGTTAGAGGGTGATACCATTGAACCTAATAATCTTGTGTGTAATGAGGATTGTGTATATACGAAGTTCTAGAAGATGTTATATATTGTTGTTAACATTCTTACATGACAGTTTTACAGGGTTCAGGTTGGTTTACAGTCACCAGAAGGGGTTACCACTACCCGAGGAATACTAAGAAGATTCAGTGACTTCTTGAAGCTCTTGTCCGATGTAAGCTCTGTGTTTTTTCCTAAAACATTTAAAAGATTTATCTAGTGCTTGTTATGATATGCTGGAGTTTTTATTTATTTATTTATTTATTTTTATATTTTTTTTATCATATCCCTATAACTGAACTTCAATTATTTGATTGCGTAGTTTGTTGGACTTGATTTTGGTGGAATTGTTGTAGTTTTGGTAAGTAATGTTATAGTGGCAACAGATGAATTTAACATTACTCCTTGTTTGTCTTTTTTCAGCTCAAAAGGGCTTATCCGATGAAAAAATTGCCCCCAGTTCCGCCCAAGGGGCTTTTAAGAATGAAAAGGAAGGAGCTTCTAGAGGAAGTTAATATATTTCCATTTCCCTTCTCTGTTCTTATGCTGCTCATGATTTTATGTGATGGTTTCTTACATTTGCAAATCATTCCAAACTATACTACATTTATGTTAGTATTCAAAGGAGTGCAATAATACTGATTTTTCTTTTAATGACTTGATGATGAATGTTATTGCGAGTATTTTTACATGAGGACATGTTTTATGGCCCTTTTACTGCTTACAATGTCCAAGTACATTGTTTCTAAGGACATAAAACCGTCAAGATCTCGTGTTCGTTATTGTTATGGATATACTGGAAATCTGTAGAATTACACTTAATCTCACTGTGAACACTACCTGGGTTAATTTAGTTATTTTCAATCAATCTTTTTCATATGTTGACATTGTAATTCACTAGCAAAGTAGCCTTGGTTTGGATACAATTTATAAATTGGTTTCTAGTTCAGTCTAAGTCAAACATCAATTTTAACAACACATTCATATATACTAATCATCATTATCCACACTCTTTGTGGAATCCGCTACTATTCCCATTTATAAATTTTCCAAATTGAGGCGTAGATTATCTAGACCATAAAAGGATTATAGGCTATTTTGGTTATACAGAGAAACAAATCATATTCTAAGTGCTTCTTTGTTGAGTGTTGCTGACACCTTGCCTACTGGTATAAGCATTAGTTTCTCAATCTATCTATCCCTATCCACAAACAATTGATTACGTTTGCTATGGATTTTTTGTTTCTTCCTGTGCACTACTGCATTAATATCCTTTTAAATTGAGATGATATATATCAAATATTCATGATGTATCTTGTATATTTATTATACATTTCAACTACTGTGCATACGAGGTTGAAGTTTTCCGGATTCTTATTTGATTCAGAGAAATAGTTAATTCATATAAGCAGACAAGCAGATCGAGACAAGAAAAGATATAGTTTCTTGACCAAAATTCAGCACTTTCTCGTGTGGAAAGCTAGTTCATGTTTATTCTTCAAACACAAATGACTCGTGAGTGAGACCTCATAACTGCATTTGTATCAGGTTGATCACGTTACCATTTGCCAACGAAAAGTTTCCTTAAAGATTTGCTGCTTATCCTAATAGAGAAGTTTTTGGACTATAGTCTGTAAACATATGTTGAGACCTGTTATTTCTTCTTTAGGCTTGTAATTTACTCTAAATTTTAGGACAGGCGAGTAAAGTATATTAATACAATGATGGTCAAGTTTACTGTTCTGAAAACTAAACCAACGCTGATAATTGCTTTTTATGTGTTAGTTATTCTGATCATCCATGTCCTCCTATGTAATGGCATGTCTTGATAAAGGAAAAAATAGAGACTCCCATGTTCCCGGATCTTGAATAGTTTCAATTATCGCATTTGTAATGCATATTATAGTAGAAAAGGTGGTAGAAATTCATTCAAAAGTTCGAGTTAAAACAAGACAAAATGTTTAATTCCTTTTCAATATGCAGCAACTGAGTAGGGGGATAATGATAAGGTCATTGTCTAGAATAATTAAGGATGCTAATGTATGTGCAAGTACTTGCACATCATATTTTTCTTCAACATAAGGTCTGGATTTTCTTCAGAATTTAGTCAATGTGATTCTCTTCTTGTTGGTTTTGTACTTTCCAAGTCTTATTTAAAATATTTTTAACATCATTTTTGGTTGTTATAGAAACTAAATGATTTAAGTAGTTAACTTCCTCTAAACATTGAGCTTATCTTTGTATTTATTTTTTACTTTTGTTTTGGCTGAAAACCTTATTTCATTAACAAGGTTTAGTTTGTTGTTATGGTATTTTTTTTATAATAGCGAGGAAGAGTTAATTTAGAAGTTTATTGGTTTGGAGACTTCAAATACAATTAACATGAACATATATAATCTGTTTATCTCCTATCAGGTTCTTAGATTATGAATGGTGTATTTTTCCCATATATTCAAGTTATGGCGTATGTTTCATCTCTCAAAGAACTTTGCTGGGTGTTACTTTTGCCCTTGATTTTCTTTTTCATTTTGTATAAAACATTTGTATCCAAATCATCAAGTAAACAGATTGAAGGATGTTACCTCCTCTGTCTTACTATTGATGCTTGATATCATTGTTTTTATTTAGGACGTTCTGTCATTTTTTGCTGGAGTTATTTATTTTTGATGTGATATAATTTTTAATTTTTATCATTAACATTAACATTATTATTTATTTATTTTTTGCTTATTAGTAATCATCAGTTTGTCTTGTCGCAATACTATTCTCATGTAAGTTTCATCTCAGCGTAGGTGTTCTTTGGAGGATTGGATAGTGAAAGTACTTTCCGACATTGCTCTGTCAAGAAGTGCTCATGTAGCATTTTTTCTTGAATTGGAAGAAGCTGCAAGGTCGTGTATGTATCTCTTTGCTGTGTTTTCTCGCAATTCTTCCTGTACATTCGTGTAAATATATTTATGTCTATTCTGATGAACGTCTGCCGTTTTGTAAACTGAAATTTGTGTTTTAACTTATTCACTTTTATATGCTTTTACTTTCTGATACTTTTCAGCATTCTGTGAATCTAGTCATCAGGAGCCAGATGTAAATTTGGCTGGCAATGGTAACATTCCATCATATCCGATTTCTAGCCACTCAACTGTCTCTTCTATGACGGGCACATCTGCCATAATATCAAGTTGTGGTGATGATTATGCTTATGAAACATCTCAGATCGGGACACCTAAGCATTGGAAGGATAAATACTCTGACCTTGGCATGGAAAAAGCAACATCTGACCATGATTTAGCTAGTCCAGCAGAAGCAACCATAAAAGAAGGCTTATCTGGAAATGATGATGCCAAACTCTCAAATGAATTCGTGCAAGGGAATCAAGAAAAAGATTTGCATAGCGAATTGTTTAATGGTAGAGTTAAAAGTGGGAATGAGATGTACAGAGATACTTCAAAAGCAGTATCTCTTCATGAGTGCGGAATGGAACTCTCCTCAGGATCTGAAAATCCCACAATAGTTAACCATTGTTTGTCAAGAGAAAGCCCTGAGAATGACACAGGTTCGCCCACTCCTGGTGAAACTCTAAATTTGTGGGAGGCACAACAAATTTGCAGTACTTCATCTGAACTCTCTCGAAGTGCTGAAGCTTTCAAAACCATGGATATGCTTGTCAGCTCAGCTTTACAGTTTTCACATGAGACTTTACTTGTCCTTCCAACAGATGAACAACAGAAAATGAACAGGCTTCTCACTACTGTGCAACAACGGTTAGCCACATCAAAGGCAGATATGGAAGATCTTATAACAAGATTAAATCAAGAGCTTACTGTACGGCAATATCTCACAACAAAGGTATACTCCAAATCTGAGAAATCCTCAACGACACTTAATTAGTTTTTCTACGAAGTCTTGGTGAATTCATATTGTTTTTACAAAAATCTGCTGCATTATTAGAGATGGTTTTTTTTATTTAACGTGCATTGGCCCTGCAGAAATATTATAACTGGATCTGATATCTTTTTAACATTTCTATTTTGACGATGAAAATTAAGAAGCAATAATGTTGTTTTCCAAGGGATAAAACTTATTTGGGCTTACTCCCACAAATCTGTTTCATCTCTGTATTCTACCAGTACCAGACTGATATGTTTAAATTTGTTGTTTACACCACATTTAATGACTAGAGTTCATGTATTTCGGCTGAATCTATCTCTTCCCATTAGAAATCATAATCCGACTGTAATTAGAATGTGATAATCAATACATTTATGTAATTGTCTTTATTCTTTAACCAGTCCTTAGTCAACACCTCTCTTTGACATTATCTAATATTACATGTATATAACCTTCAACGTCTACATGGAGTCAAGTATGAAGTTTCTTAGATTTAAAAATTTCAGTTTTCAGTATATCCTTGCAGAAAAATATGATTGGTACTTCAAGAAATGAAAAGTGGCATCTACATTTTTTTTACTAATTAAGAGTGTCAACGATGTTCCCTGCTAATATTATGTCAGCGCGAGTCTTTGAAAGAAATTGTCAATGACTTATTCTGACAATTGGTTGTAATGACACGGGCTAAAGTTTTTACATCTGCAGGTCAAAGATCTTGAAATTGAACTGAGATCTACAAAGAAGAGTGGCAAAGAAAATCTGGAGCAGGCTATATTAATTGAAAGGGAAAGATTTACTAAAATGCAGTGGGATACAGAGGAACTCAGAAGAAAGTGTTTGGAGATAGAGTTGAAGTTGAAAGCTGAGCAGGTTTGAATTTGTCTTGTGATTTTTGTCTAATTCTCCTTTATATAAAAGTGGATGATATATAAAAAAATACTCAGGACGAAAAAATTCATCTTGAATCAACAAGAACTTCAATCATTCAAGAGAATGAAGCATTGCAGCAAAAATTAGATATTACCAAAGAGAAGCTTGAGAGCTTGCTGAAGCATCATGAAGAGTCCGACTTGAAATCAAAAGCAGATGTTAAACTTCTTGTCAGGGAGGTTAAATCACTTCGAAGTTTTCAATTGGAATTGAAGCAGGAGGTTGGCAGATTGGCCAAAGAGAAAACTGAATTTGAGGTACATTCTATTTTGTTATTATTGAATACTTGCACTTGGGGGTAAACTAATGGAGATTGGTTCCAGGACCATCCTAAGTCCAAAGATTGGTTCTAGGACCATCCTAATTCTGTGCTTTGTAGATTTAGAAAATAGAGAAATAATTTACGAATGAAAAACATTGAGTAAATATTACATGCTGATGATAGTACAACTCATTCAGTTAAGCATTGGTTTGAAGCTGTCAATGGCTTGAATAAACGCAGCTTTCCATCATATATTTATCTATCTAGACTGTAAAATAAATTGTTGCCTGACTATTCAGTTATAATATGGTTTGCTTGTTGTCTAGATATTTCTCTGATTTTCAGTCTACCTCTTTCAGTTTTGATATTATAGTGCTTTCGATGCTGTGTCATGAAATAGTAGATCATTCTCTGCTTCTGCTTCTGCTTCATCGTAGAGGACATTACAGGAGGAAAGGCAAAAATGGGAATATACAGATACTGCCAATGCAAAATTGCTGCATGAATGTGACATCCTTCGCAGTCGGCTTGAAGAATGCAATCTGAATTTTCTCGCTGAGGAGGAAAATAAACTGAAAATGGATACTTCGTCTAAATCTGAGGCTGTCGATCTGTTGGCTACATCAGATAATCGTATTGGTCTTCTTGCAGAGGTAATTCTTATGACTAGCTTTGCTGTCATCACCTGTTGGCATCAAGTTGTCTATTTCTATTACTTCATTACATGTGAAAATCTCGCGGTAGTTATAAAAATTCTGTTTCAACATGTAAAGAACAGGCTTCCATTCTATGCAAATGCTGTTTTGCGTTACATGCCTACACCATTGATGCCTGATGGTAACAAGTAATGAAATTTCGTAGAATACTTGATCATTTAAGTAATTTACGATCTCGTTTTATTGTTACACAAGAACATACATGGCGAACTAACATATTTTATCTGATTCCATTGACAACTGTGGAACACAAACGCCACTTGACCTCCATCATTGTGGGATGAGAGACCAGTTGCTTAATAGAAGACGAAAATTGTGACTTTATGCTATTGAAGCAGACCGTTTGAAAAATTCAAACCACTTAAAGGTGTACTGAGCATATTATGTATCGAATTCATTGATGGTTCATTAGTCAAGCCACAGTAATAAATTATGCGGCTTGTCAATCTTGCATTGTACTCTGTATTTCAATTCTTGATTTACCCAATACCCTTTCAATGGCTGCCATTGAGACATTGTAAGTTATGCTGATATAACTTTTATAACTATTCATGGGATTGAACAGGCACAGCTTCTTGCACAAGATAATTCTGGCACCATCGCAAGTCCAGATGGTGGCGATACGAGGACAAGAGATGCTGAATGAGGAAGATGCTGACAGGCGTTTTAGTTGACAATGCGAAATTGAGGAAACAAGTTAACTCTATAACTCTGCACTCTCAAGACGACAGATAGGCCTCTAGACAGCTCTGAAGCCCCTTCAAGAAAAACTATTCTTGGCATGTTCTTGTAATGTAAAAACAGAATGCAGTATTTCTTTTTTAAAACTGTGTGTGTGGACCTTTTACTGACAGATGATCAAAAAATAAATAAAAATAAAAAAGTCATATGACATTCTATTTGTATAGCTCTATGCTTGAATTGTCTCTGTACTAAAATGCTTGTTTTGGCTAAATATGACAACTTAATTTATTTTTAATATGATCTACATGTTTCTGAATCACGGGGGTTACAATAATTGAAAACAGTTAGATATTTACGTCAAGTTGAACTTCAGGTGTCGACAAATCAAACACTGTGCTTGACTGAGTAAAATATCGAAGCGAACTTTTAGTTTATGTAATAGAGCAACGATGATTATGGTTTGAATCGTGCTATACAAACATAATGGTTGTCATACTTTTTTAACATGTTGTCACATAGCATTATATTATTGGACGATTTGAAATATAGTACTTTTTTTAACAAATTAGATCATGTCAACAAATATTCTATCAATCTCTCTATCATACATTTTCTTGCACACAAGTATAATTCTTACTGTTTCGGGTGTGCTAGTGCTCGCTTGCATTTATTGTGAGTAATACTATTGAACAATTTTGGGGTTTAACACCGGTTTATGTGACAGTATTAATAATATTAAATTACAGGTTCAATTAAATACAAAGAGTTTTGACTTATTTAACAGAACTTATGATACGTTTATACCTAGATTGATATTCAATATCGAGGAAATGATGGCCAATGACCGGTCGACTCAATCCAATTTCCACAATAGCCTTTAACCAGATTTTATTTTAAAAACTAACAAAATCCCCCCCAAAAAAGAGTGAAAAAAATTCAGAAAAAAAATCTTACTGATGAAATCGACTTCAACACTATTCACTATCATCATCTTCAACACATTTAATCAATGTTAGTTTTTGTTTTTATTGTTTACATTTTATGATTTTACGTATGGGTAAATATTCTTAGATTTTTAAGTTCAATCTTGATAATATATATGAATTTATTCATGGCTTGAAGCAGATATATCATTAGAATCGAGGTTAGAGATGATTTTGATTTTTTTTTTTGGGTGGAGCTTTGTCGTGCACATGGTCATCTAGAAAACTAGACAACCATGCGTCTGAGCCAAACAACCCAAACGGTGGTTCGAGCGTCTGGGCCCAGGCGGTGGTCTGGGCGTTTGGGCCGTTTTAAGGATATCTTCGTCTTTTACATTTTGAAAAAGGCCATTGTGATGATTAAAGAATAAAATAGGCTTATGTGATGTATGGTAACTTTAACATGGCCATTTAAAAAACGCGACCGTACAACATTACCGATGTTGAATAGTATTATTCTTTATTAATCTAGGACCTCAAGCTCTGACACAAGGTTGAAGATTGACCTAGATAACTCGAGGTGGCTCGTTTAGCGTCAATTTGGATTTTAGCTCAAGTTGTAAATTAGTTGAGTTCAACATGGATTTAGGAATTGAATTGAGTAATATTATTTAGTTTCATTGGTGTTTAATATCAGTTTAGGAGATAGTATATATGACATTAAATAATTAATTTATTTAAATGCAAGAATACAACTCATTTAATTAGTTTTATCGAGTATGATCACGATTCTCCAACACCATCAAGGCTATAAAGCATTATTCCAAAGAAAACTTCATAACGAAGTAACTAAGAAGCATTAATGAATTAGATTTCAAGCTTTGACATTACCGGAAGTAAATATTAATATTGAACACTTCAATACACCTCCTATGTGAGAGCTAAAAGAACCCGCTGCAGCAAGTTCTGTAGCCGTGTTTTAATCCTTATTGGAACACATCTGGATGGTAACGACCACGGATCGTGTTGCTCTTCTGAGCCTTATGCAAATTCATTGTGAAGGCATAGTTGTTCACCCTCAAGATCGGCAATTAAACAAGGACATATGTCCATCAGACATCTTTCAGTAGGTTTTAACTTCAAAATGTCTCGTATCCTAATTGGAAACAGTTTTTCTCTAACATTTTCTTCTCACATTCTTCTTTTACATGCCAATAGATATAGTATTTCAATGTCAACTTTTGTCTTTTTACAGCTTACTGACTGATATTGAAGGGATCCCCTCAAAAGGAAATTATGACGTTACAGTACTAACCTCAATAGTTCTCAATTGGTCCCGATACCAAGCCACCAACTGCTTCGATTGCAGCACCGATTGGCTCATCTCATCATACTCCTTTTGGCGTTCATGCTGGATGGCTATAGCTCGTTCGAGGATGGCATTGTCCAGGAGAAGTGCCTCGATATATTCCTTCTGTTGGAAATATCTAAGAGGGGAAAAAAGAAGACGGAAACAAGAAATGAAATGAAGAATGGGGCTCGAACACATCTATGATACGCTGTCCTAAAAACGATATTTGCCTTCTCTAGTATGCTTTTAGGATTTCTGACAAATAGTTTAGATGTTTGACAAGCCTTCAAGAAAGAAGCATAAAATCACAATTGATTCTTCCTAGTTGAACTTGTTGAAAACTTTAAGAAGTTTGAACATTTGATGAATGAATTGGAATATCTCAAGTAATGATTTATTAGTTATTTCTAATATTTGGAAATGATAATCTATCATCTATTTATAGTATTTCTATCCATATGCCTTGAAAAAGTCCCAACAATTCACAAAATAGCTATAAACTTCTCATGAATTAACACAAGATTTCAAATGAAAAAATAGGCTTCAGTTTCTTGCAGACAATTCCTTGTGTACGCATGACCATTTGGCTATGTGTATGCATAAGCATAAGTTTCAAGTTATTTTCAATTCGTCAACTTTGGCCAAATAAATCTCTTTTCATGCCCATAAACTAATATAAATATATTGTTTTGAACAAATTTACAACAATTTCCCACTTGTTCAAATAACGTCAATCACAATTCAAACTTAGCAACATTTGTGGATAAGGATTAGATATCTTTCGATTTGAAACTAACCAGAGTGAAAATCTCACAGAGTATTATCTAAATTCGAGGTAGCATGGTAGCTTTGAACCAGTCATTTCTTGTGGTATTATCGGTGAAATCACACCCACGAGTGTCATATTTTCACAAGTTTCTCAAACTCGCTTAGTGCCATTATGGCTTGACACTTATCCTATTCATTGAACTTTTAAGAGAAAAACTTCAACTCTCTATTGAGGCGGTACCACCTCAAAGTTCACATAGGTGAAATTCTTCCAGTATCTTTGTTAGTTTTAGAGATACTTGTACTACGTACTAAACCTTATTAGTAGTTTTATTAACTCATCCCTCCAATCGTAACAACCAGCACTATTTATCAAGGATAGGGTTTTATAATAAGTTAATAGTGCTGAAACTTATCCACTTATTGAATGACTTGTTATTACCCTTTGAACATAGATATACTTGTTTAGTATAATTAGGTAAGGTTGCCATCATTGGTGAACTTTTAATCAAGGAGTTTCTACCCTATCCTTCTCGATGTTGATTTTAAGAACTCTCTTATAAGAGGTTTAATCAACGGATCGGCTAAGTTCTCACTAAACTTAACATATGTGAGAGAAATTACTCCATGCTTGATTAATTTTTTCACATGCTCATGTCTTAGACTCATATGTTTAGATTTACCATTATATACTCTTGCTAAGGTAGCTTGACTTTCACACAAGATAGGTATCGAAGATCTATCATTTGCACCCAAAGGAATTTCATAAAGAATATCCCTTAGCCGTTCATCCTCTTGTCCTATTTTGGCCAATTCTACAAACTTGGACTCCACTATTGAGTGTGTAATGCATGTTCGTTTCCTAAACTTCCAAGAAACTGCACATCTTCCAAGAGTAAACACCCAACTTGGAGTAGACTTGTTTTCTCCCGCACTCGATATCCAACTAGAGTTGGTATATCTTTCAAGAAGAGTAGGGAACTTTCTATATTGTAGTCTAAAGTTTTTAGTTTTCTTTAAATAACCAAGAACCCTTCCTATGGCCCTTCCAATGTTCCGAACTTGGATTGCTAGTAAACCTACTTAGTTTACTCACAACAAATGTAACATCGGGTCTCGAACATTGTACCGCGTACATAAGACTTTCGATTGCACTTGCATACTAATTTGAGCTATTGATCTTCCATCATTCTTTACTAACTTGACACTTGAATCCAATGGGGGTATTTGCCTCTTTAATGTTCAAATGTTTGAACTTATTTATCACATTCACGATATAATGTGATTGGCTCAAATAATAGTCACCACTAGTTTTTTTTTAACT
>CAIGRP010032149.1:0-35602 GCA_903798385.1 Fraxinus cuspidata
TATAAGTCAAATAGACATGTATACGCTCATGGTTGTCTTATATATTCTGGATTATCTTGAAATTATTGTAATATTAACCCTACTTCGAACTTTCCTCTAATTTGTTCTTATACCGTTTTCCGCCCGTCATAACATTTGGTGTTTTGTTCCTCATTATCTTGAGCTAAAACCTGGACTTACCCTTCTATCATTAGCACTGGATAGGTAGGTCCTTTTTCACTATGATTTCGGATTGCTTTATACGATGATTGGGACAAATTCTTGATGAAATTTCGTAATGTTTATAGTGAGCTTCGCAATGCATTTTGTTAATCGAAAAACGGTTAAGCAATTTGTTCAAAATAGCTCGGCAAAGTTAGCTACTTGAACCAGTCCTACAATTCAAAATTGCTAACGAAATCTTAATTCAAATCTATATCAACATCGTATTTAATTCTTTTACTAAATATGATAATGCTATAAATTTTTCGGTTGTTACAAGACTTGACAGTCCATCTTAATAGTCAATTAATTGAGCAAAAGCTTTCTTTTAGGTGAAATACCCTCACTCGAACTCAGTAGGAAGCAGAGCTTGCTGGTCAACGGAAAGTGAAAGATTAATGCAAGAGACATAGGTAATCAAGCAGCAATTGAAATTCGAAGGTCTAATTCCAGTAGTGACAAATTCAATCAACAAATTTAGAAATCCTACACTTTTTTTTGAAAGATTACGATATATTTGATGGGACATGATGATAGTGAAAGTTTCATCGAAAGAGCTCAAGGAGCATCTGCACGAAGGTTGCAGCGCCCAATAGGGTCTAGCCACGTCATCAAGGAATGAGTCCCAAACGCGAGAGTGAAAGGGAGGTATTAGAAATTAAAAAATTTATACTAACACCTCACTCGAACTCAGTAGGAAGCAAAGCTTGCTGGTCAACGGAAAGTGAAAGATTAATGCAAGAGACAGGTAATCAAGCAGCAATTGAAAGTCGAAGGTCTAATTCCAGTAGTGACAAATTCAATCAACAAATTTAGAAATCCTAGACTTTTTTTTGAAAGATTACGATATATTTGATGGGACATGATGATAGAGAAAGTTTCATCGAAAGAGCTCAAGGAGCATCTGCACGAAGGTTGCAGCGCCCAATAGGGTCTAGCCACGTCATCAAGGAATGAGTCCCAAACGCGAGAGTGAAAGGGAGGTAATAGAAATTAAAAAATTTATACTAACCTGAATCTATTGCCCTTTTGGTAAATTAGCCACTGACCTTTAAAGAGTAAATGTCATGATATTGCACAATTAGTATCTACTCATGGAGTCGGTCAAAATCTTCGTTCTTAAATTGTCACATCATTCTCATAGAAGCATGTCATTTTAAACGTTCGAGCACCAACCAATAATAGTGGGAAATAAAACCCTGATTCATTAAGTTGGACATGTGAGTCATAAGATATTTTAATAAAGATTCGGTTTGTTTATACAATTGGAGATCCATTTTGCAATTATAATGAGACTTTTATGCCATTGGAGTCCATTTTGAAATTATAATGATATTCAATTTGTTTATGCCCCTTTTTGAAAGTTGAGGGAACGAGTTTTACTATTACACACGTTATATTCTGAAATTTTGTTAATACATCATAATATATTGTATACGTTGGATTCCAAATTTATTTAATACTTTAAATACTTACGTGCCAAGCATGACATTCAACTCGACTCATTAAAATTGATTTCTCGATTTTGCATCCAATTACCTACCATGCCCTTGCTCAAAACTAGAGAGCGAGTCGCAAGTGGATCGTTTAAAACCCAAAATTTAGCCACGTGGCTATCTTCCAGAGACTTAATACGTGCGGATCGTTTAAAACCCAAACTTTAGCCACGTGACTATCATCCAGATACTTAATACATGTGATAAATATGGAATGTGTCTTTCTTCCAAATATATTCTCCTAATAGTACAGTGTAATAGAGAAAAAAACACTTAAAAAACATCAGCTTTTAGTGTGCTTATTGTTCTTGTTTTCCTAAATTCCGAGTACATTTTTATTTGATCCCACCAAATCGATTGATTATCGAGTATTTTTCTTGTGAATGAATTGGTGGGATCGACTGTTTTTGATGAGATATGTTTCAGGTACAAATCATTTCCATTTTTATATATTGAATTATTATCATAATAGTGGCCATATTAATGTAGGATTGATTTTAAGGATTTTGAAACTCCAACCCACCCCCCATAATTATGGAGCCTATTTGTGAGTTTTGTGAGATGGCGACAGCGGTGATATACTGTAAAACAGATTCGGCCCGGCTTTGTTTGCAGTGTGACGGTCGTGTACACTTCGAAAACTCATTGTCACAGCGGCATCCGCGTTCTCTCATTTGTGACAAGTGCCATTCGCAGCCAGCCGTGGTTAGGTGCATGGATTGTAAAATGTCACTTTGTTCGGGTTGTGATTGTGATGGTAATGGTTGTTTGGGGCCGAGCCATAGGAGGTTGAAATTGAATTTCTACTGTGGATGCCCTTCGCTTGCCGAATTCTGTAAAATTTGGTCTTTGGTTCTTGATGAGCCTAAGTCGAGTAGTTATGACACGTCTTGGAGAACAATGAGTACAACGAATGAGAATTCCACGACTACCTCATTGGAGGCACAAAATGATCAGGGAAATGGTGGGATGGTGGCAAACAGGCTAAATGAGTTAACATCCAGTGTCAAGTTTGGACAATGGATTGCTCCATCGCCTCTCGTTCTGTCAAATATTCCAAACTACGTATCATCATCATACAATACGGATCAAAAACCTTTATTATACAACAATCAAGTGCCTTTCTATGAAGGATCAAGCTTCCAAAAGGTGATCCACTTCATTTCCTAATCAATATTTTTTGTCACTTTCTACATATTGTACCGCTATTTGGTTCTTAACTGAGAGGTGGTTCTATTACTCTCAATTTTTCAATAGACAGTACTAATCTTTAATGAATGTTTGCTTAGTCTTTCTTTGATTGATTGTGATCTCAAAATGAACCAGGGATTTCCTAATAGTAATAAGGATCTTGGGCTTCATGACAGTGATGATCTGTGTGGCAATGTTGACATGGACGATTTGGCCTTGAGCTTCGACACAGATTATGAGATGTTCGAGAAATTGCAAAATCAGCCAAGTTACCACTATGATGATCGAGGAATGAGTAGCTTTGTCACCGAGAAAAACTTTTCAGTCACTGAATCTAATAGCACTCGTAATGAAAGTGCTATAGAGGTTGTCTTCCACCCCATAACTCTTTTTTGCTTCGAAGTTATTACTTACAAAGATAATATTCCTCTTTTCAATTACAAACCGCGATTTAAAATATACTTATGAATAAACATAAAATGTATATATCAAGATGATCGTGCCATTGATTTGATGAATATAATTAAATTCTTTTTCATTTTGTTCATTTTTATCCATTACCATTTGTTTACATGCACTTCAAATTCTAATTATAAGATATCTATTTGTTCATCTACTTGTGACTTTTCTATGTTATTAGGCATCATCATCGTCAGGACATCAAGAGTTTATGGGTTTTCAATCTTCACAAGTTGGCATAAGTTCGACTAATTTGGTGCAGCCTATTAATAATGCAACTGCTAATTGCATGCTTATGCATCCAAGTTGCACCAGCAATAATATTGGCCTAGGATTTCCCCGTGGACAACTTCCTTCAACCATGTTGCCTGCATGTACTCTGGCTGAATTTCAAGATTGTGAATTGTCCCCCGTATTTCTTGCTGGTGATGCACCATGGGAGTCGAATTTTGAAGGTAGTTGTCAACAAGCAAGAGATAAAGCTAAGATGAGATACAATGAAAAGAAGAAAACAAGAACGTGCGTGATTCTTTTCGTCCTCTCTCTCTCTCACACACACACATGCAGTTTTGCCTCTAAAAACGTCGTCTGGTCTTAAGAATAACAAAAAGTCATAGTTTAGTAATACTCTATCATTAGTATGATGCGTCCCCTAATTCATGGTCCAATGGAACTCATGGTTGCTGATGCTGAAAAACTTGTGTTTTCTAATTATAGGTTTGGTAAACAAATAAGGTACGCTTCTCGTAAAGCTAGAGCTGATTCTAGAAAGCGAGTGAAAGGTAGATTCGTGAAGGCTGGTGAAGCTTATGATTATGACTCTCTAGTAGTAAGGGATTTCTGATCTAGAGGGTATTGGATTTTCCCATGGCTTTGATAATTCATGCCCTTGATATAAAGGTATACAATGTATTGGACTTCCTTCGATATTTGATTCAAATCAATCTTATGTTTCGAGTATACTGATAGGAATACAATTTATGTGTTTTTTTTCCAAGACCACATAGCTTGAACTTGGATGTTCTTTAAATCTCTTTCTTATATGTATATACCTTTCCAGCCTCCTTTCTTATAAGGATATGCCTTACATGTTAGACTGCACAAGACAAGATAAAACAAGACAATGAATAAACATGACTTTACGAGTCTTTCTTAATCTTTTACACGCCAAACATCAAAACGTAATAGTTTGTATGAGGAAAAATGCTTGATCTTGATTTACTTGATGATCCTTGTCTCTATTCTGTAGATCTTCATTTGAAAGGCAGATGGTGCTCCTAAACCATGAAGTGGGCTATGCTAGCAACCAAAGAATGGCCTCCTTAAATCATTCCATACGATTTTTCTCCTATATATTATTGTTCCCTCAGGTAATGTCAATTTGTTTCATTGTCT
Source organism: Fraxinus cuspidata (assembly GCA_903798385.1). Taxonomy (NCBI): domain Eukaryota; kingdom Viridiplantae; phylum Streptophyta; class Magnoliopsida; order Lamiales; family Oleaceae; genus Fraxinus; species Fraxinus cuspidata. The sequence continues at coordinate 4,743 of CAIGRP010032149.1, forward strand.
TGGTAAGATGATGTCCAGTCTTACTATTTGTCATAACCATTGCTCATGATATATTAAATAACACTAGGGCTATTCTTAGAAAGACTTGGTATGCAGCACTGAAATTAGATGTAGCTTCTTTCATTCTTTAATATTGTCGTACAACAAACAACACTTTAGCTTCGTTAGTGTGGTATACGGAACATGGCATTATATGTTCATTTATATTACGATTTTTTTTCTTGATTTCCATTTTGATCTTGAATCTTGAAGATGTACTGGTCAGAAGGTACATTAACAGAAGGATTTCATGCTGTTGACACTAGAAATTATATCCATGTTTCCATCTGCTCAAAACTCTTGCCACAAGAATAAAGTATTGTTGGAAGACAATTTGCCTATGTTTGTCAACATAGTGGACAATAAGTTTTGTAATAAGCTTTAACATATTTTTTTTATCATTATGAAATTTGAAGTCACAAAAGTTGTTGGATATGAGAAAACCAACAACCCCAACTTGAACAAACCCAAGAAGCGAAATTTCTTTTTGATTCGAGGTGACATGGAGTTCATGCTCGACGACCTTTTCCCTACTTGGAAAACAAAGGAAATGCGAGAGAGATTTGTGCTACCGTACATAGAGATTGTATGCAATATAAAAAGAAATGGATTTTCTTTCATTTTCAATAGCTAGATGTTCGAAATTTCTTTGCTTTACAATAGTTGCACCTTATGGAGCTAAAAAACGGATAGACAATTCAAAATAAAATTCTCAAAGTGGAAGATTTATTGACGAATAGCTCCTACTTTGTCAAGCCATCAATTGAATAGTCTGGACCATGTACGATTAATTCAGTAGTAATACTATTGTTAGAGGATAATTTTTCTCATTTATATTTTGTATTAGATATATTGGTACCCCTCCCCATCCATTAAAACTCTTGGTTATTAGGTATGAACTTCTCATTCTACTTCAATTCTCTCTAAACTGTGCAGAAAGGTTCCCCATCTTCTGCGAAAACAAAATGTCTCAATTTAATTATCGAATGCGGCCCACTTTCCGAAAACTCTCACCAATGGCCTTTTCAGGTCTGGAATTTATGCATCCTTTCAATTGTCAGTCAACATTCAATAATGTCGTGTGAGTATGGATTAGTCAAATAGGACAGAGAAAAATTAGTGATATGTGACTCGAAACATTCTTCTTGTGATGATTTAAAATTATTACAAACTATAAAAAGTGGAGTCAAAAATAAAAATCTATGGAAGAAGGTTAAAAATGATTTATAATTCTTGAAAAGAGCATATGACAGGCTATTCCATAAATTGATTAATAATAAACAAAGGTATTATAGAGGAGAAATTTGGGCCCACATCAAGTTGGTCAATAATAGAAGCAGCTATATATTTTGCATATTATAATTATAAAAGTTAAACATAGAAAGAGACGTTGCCCCGAATTGAATGGATCACATATATTTCTTTATGCAAATTGCAACCTTCAATGTTAAATTGCATTGGATTCTACTTCATTTGATTTGCAAGTCAAATCCATTGCCCAAGAACATTAATTTTTATATGTTCATTAACAAAATTCATATATTATCTTAGATGATGTGAAGTTATTTGTTAGCACGAAAAATTGCAAAACATGTGCGACCATCATCAAGAATCAAAATAACGCGTCATGTGTTCATCATCGTAGTCTCATAAGATATGCTACTACATGGATTACGTTTAATTTGATAAACAATCATTTATACGATATTAATAGTAAATTTCAAGAATCTAACATAACATGAATCTCGCATATTATCATTAGTGGATAAACTTCATTTTCAATTTTTTTTTGTCATTTTCGAAGATCTTCTAGCATAAAAGACATAGGCAAGCACTTAACTACATACGATGTCTAAACTAAAAGTTGGCATATGAATTGGGTTGATAAGATTGTCAATTGTGACAAAGGAAAGATGCTCGACAACGACAACTCCCATTAAGAAATCATTTCGTCCGCCTCTTTCTTTAGTTATTAATTTCTTTTACTCAACCTCTTTCAATGATACTTAGTTTGCCACCAATTGATCGTCTTTTAACCAACTTTAAAGTCAGAGCATAATAGCACTTTTAGTTTTAAAAGACTGATAATTAATGACTAGAAGTAGAAGTTCTTACATGCATCTAAGTTTAAGGTCTAGTTGGAATACATTTAATTAGTTGTGTCAAAGTCGACTTAAAAAACGAGCACCAAGCATAGTGTGTTTATTACAACTTGGGACAATTGGCACTACAAGTGACATGTTTGTATATTGGATTAATCCACTTGTACAAATATTCCCTACACCATGGATGACACTCCCTTATGTGTCAAAAATTTGGCCATACATTGAAAAAGTGGTATTAAAATCAATGCATCAAAATTCGTCAACTCAACAAGGTGTAAACTAATGTGTCGATCTTTATGTTCCGAACATATCAGGAAGGTCCAACGAGATAATATTGACACAACTACCTTTAACTAAATGCACAATCAGAATCCTGAGAAATTTTGACTTTTCGAAGAACTTGAACTTAATGGTGGACCACAATTCATTAATTAATACAAATTAGTAGGTTAAAACAATCCATTAATTTAAATATAAATATATAACATAAAAAATCATTATAAACAATCAACGGTCAACAATTTGATCTAATTAATCAATGTAGAAAAGTATTAAGTAAAGCTCCCATTGGCCAAATAAAAATCCATTTTTGGCAATTTTTGTGATCGCTTGCTCGTGTTAACTCGAATCCAACCAACTCACATGCACTCAAGTACAAAAGCCTATTTGACAACCATTATTGTGGAAAAAGAGTTTTGAATATTGATTTTTAAGAGGACATGTAGTTAAAAAGTAAGAAAATTTTTTAGTATGCGTATAAAGTATTTTATTGTATGAATATGTGATTGAAAAAGTCTCATGGCAAATCATAAAAAACATTAATGATTGTCAAATAGGCACAAAGTATCCCATAGTCCACGTCCATGGACCCACTACAAAAATTGAAATTTAAAGATCTATATATCAAAGAAAATGAATGACAACCCAAGTGCAAAAGTTACTAATAGAAAAGAAACCTTATGAATTAAGGGTATGTGATAATTTATAGCTTCTATAGTTTTAGAAAAAAATTAATGAAGAAAATGAAGACAACTCATACAGATCATAAATCGACAGCATCTACTGGTAAGGATATTGTCCTTCGAAGTTTTTGAGGAAGCAATGAACTAGAGAACAAACTCTCTTGAATACCCACCTCGGATTTTCCAGCCCTCACGGGGTCCGAACTCGGGCAGCTTTTCAAACTCGTGTTCTTATCATAATCAGAAAGTCCAAGAGTTTTGTACGGTACGATCCCAGCTTCATCTTTTCGGTCACTATTATCCAAAGTCGAACAATGATTTGAACATCTTGGAAGAAATTTTAACCATTGATCTGTAAGTTTCTGCACTTCTATCTGATTCTTTACTCTAAGCCATCTCAACTGGTGTTGAATTTTGTGGTCGTAGTCCACAGGTATATCTTCGGTCAATGTGTGAATCCCGGCAAATGAAAGGGAGTCGGATAAAGATTTCGAAAACATTCTTGTACTGGAAATGATTTTCTTCTTAATCGCCTCTGTCTTGTCCTCCATGCTACTTTCTTTATCTAGCTTTTCTTCTTGATAATGACTTTCACCGGAACCTATTGAGCTGCATTCATGACTTTCATTCTGATTCCAAATTTCTTCACAAAGGAACCCGTTAGGACGGTTTAGTAAAGGTGGTTTATTGGCAGCATTGGATTCATTTTGATGGGGACTATCAACTCGATAAGTGAATTCTTCAAACCGTCCATGTGTAGCAGTACATCCTTCTGAACACTGTAAAAACTGCAAAGGTTTTGCACCAAGATTATTTGACAGAAAATTCAAGAATGAACCCGTAGAGGTATGATTAGAAGCACAATTAAGACAGAAGTTGGAATTTGAAAATCGGGGAGTCTCATCATATCCGGGCCCTGATCGCCATTCAGGAACCAGTAAAGCAATTTCTCCATCAATCATATCAGCTATTTTAGTGACATCTTGATCGATTATATCCAACTCAGCAACCATTTCAGTTGCAACACTTAATGCTGTATCAGTTTCAATGTCAAACGGGAAATATATGTTTCTGATCCTACCTGCAAAAGGAGAAATCATAATGCAGTTGATCAGAGTAAAATGAATAATTAATTAAATTAAATACACTCGAATAGTTGTGTTATGTTGCTAACCTTCTTTATCCGATATTCTGAGTCTCAAAAAGATGTTTCCATCTTCTTTTCTCTTACCCTTAATAGTTATATCGAGCTCGGGAAAATCTTCATCATGTTCATCTTCGTTATGGTCAAACAGTTCAATTCCACTATGCCTGACCTCTATCGGATTATGAGCCCATCCATTGGATTCTTCAAAAGTATAACCATTAGAGTATCCTTCAAATGAATGATTCGTAAACGAATTTCCTTCGTAACCTAGTTCGATGCAAGGCTGTCTCAATAAAGGATCCACATGATTTAAATCTCTCTGGTTCTCTATTTGCCTTAATTCCAAGTTGCAATCATCTATTTGAAGAAAAGGGTCGTCAAGAAGCTCCTTAGCTGAGAGTCTCTGAGAAACAGTGGCTAAGCATTTATCCACAAACTGGCGTACCTCAGGATCTTTCACTTTGTATAAAGCATCTGGTTTCTCCCCCTAAATATTTGACAGTGTCAATAGAGAAAAATGATAGAAATGTCAAAAAAGCTCGACTCAATAAGAGGAAGACTTACGGATATAACTTTCTTGTATATCTGAGCAGGATGAGTGCATTCACTATATGGATATTCGAACGTTACCATTTCCAATATGCACATCCCAAAAGAATATATGTCAACTAATTCGTTGTATTCCTCTTCATACACTTCAGGAGCCATAAATTCAGGCGTCCCTAATCAAACGAAATTCCCAGGATTAAAATCTCTATCGCACTCACAAATACTAGTTAGCTCAATAATCGAGGACACTAATTTTCATCTATAAATATTGGCAATAATACAACAAATTGGAATGGAAAATACCAACACAATGAGCTGCGTGCGATTTTTGCAGGATAGCGGCTAAACCAAGATCCCCAATTTTCACTTTGCCTTGGTTCCCGTTGACAAAGATATTATCACATTTGAGATCTCTATGGATCACAGGTGGATCATGGCTATGAAGATAAAGCAGCCCTTTTAAGATCTGCCTACACCAATGTTTCACTGCTCTAATGTTTACTCTTTTATGCTTCGATCTATACCTATTAAACTCGAACAAAAACAAAAAGATCGGATTCCTAAACCGAGATTACAATCTAATAGCACTACAATAACACCATAGAACATAAAATGGATCATACTTACTGCCTAAGAGTACCAGAAGTGAACATTTCGGTGACAAAATTGATGTTCCTATTGGCAGTATCAACCCAAGATGTGTAGAATTTCATAATGTTTTTATGTTTCAAAGTTTTGAGCAAATGAATTTCACAGTAAAGCCTTTCGAGATCTTCAAGGCTCTGTAGTAAATCATATAGCTTAACTTGATTCCAAGCAACTTCGATCCCTTCATACTCATCAAATGCTTTATATCTGCATAAATCAATCAAATTGAGATCAGAAATTTGCTGCACTCTGATCCGAAAAACCCCATTAAAAAAACAAAGTGTTGATCTTTAACACAAAACAAAAATAGCCAATTTCTTAGAAGATATTTCATACACTGTCTTTGAAGCTCCTTTGCCAAGAATCTCATTGTACTGCAGCAAAAACAATTACAGATGAAACCCTAAATCCAAATCCAATTCAAAAAACTCATTGGCAAAAAGGGAAGAGTGTAAGAGGAAGAAATTAAGTTACCCTGCCATATCTTCCAGTTGGATCAACCTCTACAAAATCTGCTGATTCAAGATTCATTTTTCTTTAAAGTTTGTTCACTTTTGTGGGTATCTTTGTTGCTAGATTCACGCACTTGAAGAATAAATTATTAAAAAGTAGATTAAGACATCACTCAAAAAGAAAAAAAAGAAAAAAAGAAGAAAAAAAACCACTTCTGTCTGAACTTTTTTAAGAACAGAGAGAGATAATAATCATCATCATTATTCACTTCTACAATGGAAAAAGAGCGTGTGTGTGTGTTTGTGAGAGAGGGACGGAGGTGAGTTCATTAGAAAAGTATTCGGAACAAGTTAGAACAGCTCAGCCACATTCTCGAGGGACACCCACCTCCAGAAAGAGATTTTTTTATTTTTATTTTTTCTTGCAATGCTTATAATTTACCTTTTTTTTTTTTTGAAAAATAAGTTAATATATATTTTTCGAAATTAATGTTTGATACTTTATTATTATACAATTAATTTTAACTTAGTTTCAGCCAATTCTTGTATTTGGTCAAGAATTATGAGACTATAACTACTTGTTTAGGAAATCTTTTATTTGAAGTACAAAAATGATAAATAAGGTTGTAGATGGTGGTTCATGTCGCTTATAGGTACTCGATTGTTCATTTGAAATAATTGTTCTATAAATAAAGTCCGATTTAGGGTAAAAGAAAAATAAATCATGGCCCCACATGAGAGTTGGATTGCTAAGATTAACTCTACATTTGGACGGCAATAATTGTCTTTGAGCTTCATAATTACATGACTAAATATGGGGTCGCAATCAATTGAAATGGAGTACGGAATATGAGTACGGTTGAAAATTAATTTTCTAACTTGCCGTTTTGTTTGTTCTTATATTTTGCTTATATGTAAATAAAGCCGAATTAAAAAATGAAAAAGTTATATCCCCGTTAATTTTTAAAATAAATTATGTGAACATTAAAATTTTTAAAGAATGTATTATTTAAAATGTATGAAATATTACGAAAATAGGGACTGCACATAGAGGTCGTGTTTAAGTGGAAAAAGTAATTTTTATTTTCATTTTCTATATATTTTTCACTTTTTAGATCTTTTAGAAGTACTATTTTCTTTTCGAAAGTATCAGCAAATTCTTTGTCGTCATGTTGCACGAGTTTTGAACTACTGTCAATAAAGTAAGCAAAGGTGAAAACAATTTATAATCTATTTAGATAATCTTCTACGTCAATTTGAATAATAAATTCTACAGCTCTGATATTTTCATAAAAGATCGCTACAAATCATGATTGGATGGACATATTTAAGACATTATTTGTTATGGGTTACATATTTCATTTTTAAGAAAATATATGGAGTTTGGTAGTTTTAGTAATGAAATGAATATACAATTTGAGGAACTTGTTTACGTTAGATTGATCAATATTGAATATAAGTAAAAAAATATCACTAAAATAAAGTTGTCTATTTGTGATTATGGTTTGCTTTGAAATAATATACGTGTTTTCGTACAAAGCTAACATTAATGATATGTTGATACTGTTATTGACCGTCTAAAGGCATGTGCGATGCCTTCAGAACATCTCTTAATTCAATTAGGAATTGAGGCAAATCTAACTCAAATTCTAGTTCTTATAGAGCACGTCGTCATCAACTTCTATTAAAAGGTCTAGAAGTTAATCAGTGGCTTCTAGACTCTCGGAATGTCCATCTATTGATCTTTCGGTTGAAGCCTTATTCGTTATATCAAAAGGGACTTAACTAGATCCCATTGTACTCATTCTAGCCCTCGAAATGTAATATTTGCCTTTCTTCCGGAAAACATATATTGGTTTGGGTACACATGGGATACGATTGTGCTAAATTGGGCCAACGTTAGGGCACAAACTATAATGGGCTTCCTAAAATGTTTACTTGGGCAGATTACAGAAAAGGCTCAGTTGCAACAAGACCAAAACTGGCCACATCAGGCCCAAAATAATAAAAAAAAGTCTAAGATGTGTACACCCTCTTATGAGGCCTTAAAGAGCCCATTGCAAACACAAGCGGCCAGTAAAAACTTGACTAGGTCCATTCTTAAATGGGAAAAAAAAAATCATAAATCAGGTATTAACGATAATGTTATAATATTATATTTTATAAAGGAAAAATATTGAAATAATAAAACAAAACATTGCCTCTCATTCTATCCTACCCAAATTTTTGCATTAAAAAAATTATTATTCGTAATATATTTTTTGCTACATCAAACATTTAAGTATATTATCACTTATACGGTTTTAAAAAGATATACATGCAAAAAGTATATTCATAAAATACATTTCAATATGATATTTCAATCGCGGTTGTGCCAAATGTGCTCACTAGGCTGAAATAACTTTTTTTATTTTTTCTTTCTTGATTAATATCTCAAAACGAAACCTAAGAGTATGTTTTCAATAGTAGCCTCTCATTTGGGAAAAAATCTTTTCAATTGATGCAACTCTCTAAAAGTGTAAAAAGTAGCTCTTAGCCGCAACACTCAGCTTGCTACTGGTCATGAGTCGTGGGATAGATTAATGACCAAATGTCAGTACCTACTCGATTATACTTGTAAAATACTGATTTAAGTTTAGTCATTCTATTTTTTGCATCAATATTCCTTTTTGGCCGGATCGAAAATCAAATTCAACTTGATCCTAAACTCGATTTCATGCATGAGCTTAAATTACTCAAGTACCAAGCTCTCACGGATAGATGAGTTACCATCTCTACCTAGGTTGACATTCTAGATTTAAACAAAGTGAAAAATAATGAACAAAACACAGCCGTCAAAAGTGGAACAATCTCGGTCACCTTAAATCACTTGGTCTTGACACATGAAAAAGGCACTTCCCACCGCATATTCCATAGAATCTGCTCTTTATCCCCTTCTGAACTATTATACTACACATTAAAATACAAATTTTCTTTTCTTATATGCCAATATTGTACTATCAATTATTTATTTGACCAACTACTCCCAGTTATTAATTTATGACAACCAAGTTTAGGCTTTAGAATTGAGTTGGAGAAGTCAAGATTCGAGAACGAACTCAATTACGTTAAATAGTTTGAACGAATTTGAGAATGCTTGCAAGTAAAGAGTTGCTTTTTAAATATTCAATTTGACATTTGGAAAAGCATAACACTAGGTAAGGATCGTACTTTTCGAGAAGAGAGAAATTATCAATTTATGCATATATTGTAAAAAATAGTGAATCTAAACTATCGAGTGACAACTAGACGATGTACAACATATGGCAAGAGCTTAACCAATTAGTAGAGGCATCAGCCGAGATGTTAATACAACAAATAAACTCTTAAACTCTCTAAAACTCAAAGAAAACTTTTAATTATGGACTTAAAAGAACTTTATAAAAGCAATTTTGCGAGAGAAAACAATGAAGTGCCACGTAATTGAGATGGGGAAGCCAAATTAATTGAAACAAGTTGTTGACGATTTGATGCATTTAGCCAAGAAGACCTGATTGCAAAGAGAGAAAATCCGTCACCTTGCAGCCAATCGATTGAGTGCATAAGCTTAAAAAGTTTAATTATAAGTAAATTTTACTAACATATAATTAAATACTTATACTTATGAAAACCTTGCACGCATACACCAATTTTTTTCAACCATCTAATTCCCACGTCAAAACTCCTTTATAAATGACTGTCAACACACCAAAAAGTTGTTGAATTTGCCATCAACTCGATTCTATACATACACCAACTGAATTTGAAATCCCATCTTGATGACGAAATTTGATAGAAATGAAGAAACTAATGATAGTGACACGTGCAGAACCATAGAAGTGGCGGTGGTGTTTCCGCCGCCGTCGCCACTGCAGCTGTCATTTTCCGGTAACAATTGTGAAGTAGATGAGCTATTTCTTCCACCTCTCAACTTTGCCATGGTTGATAATGGCATTTTCAGGTCTGGTTTTCCAGACTCAGCTAATTTCTCATTTCTTCAATCACTCAATCTCAGCTCAATCATGTAAGTCATTCAGCACCATATATCTATATTAGTTTTTTTGATGCACGCGTATGATAATTGACGATTTACGTTTGTGTACTGCGTGTAGATGTTTGTGTCCTGAGCCTTATCCGGTGTCCAACATGGAGTTTCTCAAGTCGAATGGGATTAAGTTATTTCAGTTTGGGATCGAAGGATGTAAAGTAAGTCGATCTCCAATTCAGGGCTTGTTTGTGATAGCTTTTAATTCTAGTAGAAGATATTTCCTACCAAAACTACTTTCAGAAAATTAGAGAAATGATCAAAATAGGCTTAAAATTAGTAACTTGTTATCTCGATTGCAGATTTTTTACTTTTCACAAATCATGCCAAACAGGCCTTAATACTATTTGTTGTTTTATGATTGATTATTCGAATGAGTGAAATAATGTGAGTTTCTAGTTATGTGAATGACATATTTCCACTAGATTTGACAAGGAGGATGTGAAGGGTTTTCTGGAATTTTGCCTACTTTTTTAGCAGCAAGATACTCAGTCAATATCAGTTTGATTATTTATTCAAAAATATAAAATTATTTTTCGTAAGAACAGTAAATTTTTCTGTTTAGAGATAGATATACATACGGTGTATTATAGGATTTTAATTTTTATTTATATTCTTGAAAGCAATCAAAGTAATTATATTAAAATATCATCTTCACATAAAAACTAAGCGAGAAAAGAAAGAGTACAATCGATCCAACTTTGAATAGCTGGGGAAGAAGTAGCAAATGAAGCTAGATTGTGTGCCACTCTATTCATATTACGGGAATAAATGCTGATGTATGTCCTCCAATTTTTCAAAAATTCATATTTAACACATATTTCTCCATAAAATAATTTTACACGTAAATTCAAAACTTTTTTAATCACACATTCTCTAACATAACACTATTTCAAAATACATTTTGGTCCATTGGCTCAAACAGGGGCTAAAGCAGTCGAAGAAAGGGAGCCTCTTGTTTTTCCTCATTTTCTTAGTTTTTTCTACTCTCAAGTCTCTGCGACGAAGAGTCATTGTTTAAAAGATATCACCAAAAATAATGTCTTTTTTCTAGATTCTATGCATCCTAATTAAGTTTTCACTTGAATAAAAATTTGTAGAAGGAATATAATTTAAGGGGTCTATGGCATAATTTTGATATATAACAAGCAATTAGTTACCATGGCACTTATCCTAAATGGAATATATTGAGGGGGTTAATGCTTAACTTTTAACAATCAATGGATCTTGAAAATTAGATGATGTCAGATGCAATTTTTAGAAACTAGTTGTAGAGTATCTTGTTTAGTTCTTGATCAAGTTTTTATATTTACTAATTTGAGGCGACTGGAAGTAACGATTCTTCATTTTTTGGTAACAACGAAATTATTTTTCTGATTTTGGGATGTTGTGTTGTTATGGATTGTATTTTAAATTAACACAAATTTCACTACATTGATTGTGTAGGAGAGTTGACATGTAGTTGTTTCATTTTCGACAATTCATTATAATTCGAGAATGCCACATTAACTGATTTATAAAAAATGAAACTAATATGTTTCAGATATAAGATAAAGAATTTATTTTCCATTACTGTTTTTGATTTGCATTTGACAATTCTGATGCGAACTGCTAATCTTCAGTTCACTTGTTAGAATGGTGGTGCTCTTTAAGATCTTGAGAGAGACTTATATTTCTCGTGCTTCATATTTATCTGTCTGAATTTGATTTCAAATTTGTGTACAGGAGCCATTTGTGAACATACCTGAGGATAAAATCCGTGATGCATTAAGAGTCGTCCTTGGTGCCTTCTTTATAATATTTCCACTTCTATTTAACATGAATTATTTCAATACGGATTTGCTAATGTTACTCTTCCTGCAATTCAGATGTGAAGAATCACCCTCTATTGATCCATTGCAAACGAGGGAAGGTAAGATATTTGCTATATTGCATTCAAATTTGCCGATCAATATCACTATCTTGATTATCGATATGCTTAATTGTTCAGCACCGAACTGGTTGTCTTGTGGGATGCTTGAGAAAATTACAAAGATGGTGTCTAACTGCAGTTTTTGACGAATACCAGCGCTTTGCAGCAGCCAAAGCACGAGTTTCAGATCAAAGGTTTATGGAGTTGTTCGACGTGTCTTGCTTCAAGCACCTACCATTGTCATTTTCGACTACAAATAATTAGCAGACGAGAAGGAGAAACCTTAAATAATTACCCTATAAATGAAATTCGTTACTGAACAAATAATCTTCTCGGCCGCCTGTGCTTTCTTGTTGTTTCCTTTCCTAAGCAGTTTCTTGTATCTATGTAAAACATGTTTAAGATTCTAGTCCAAGATTAAAAAAAGGACATTGGGTATTTATAGGGTATATAAATATAGGAAATATTCTCATTATTTTTGGAATTTAAAAACACCAATATGCATTGTTTAGGGTTTGGATTGTGATGCAGTGTGAAGTATCAGGGAACACTCGCCAATTTAGGAAATTGAGACATATCTCAAAATATTTTTTATTCAATAATATCAAAGCCAAGAACAGAAAGTGTGTTGCTGTTGAATCATAGTATAATTATCCCTTTAAATCCTTATTCTTTAATCAAATTATTAAGTAATAAAGAGTAACTAAAAAAAGTTGAGCATTGCTCCTCATTATGTCAAAAGGCATCGTTCTCTTTGTGTTGAATTGAAGTTATATCCTCAACCAATGCCTTGTACGGGTGGCAATCCACTTTCTTCTCCTAAAATTTCAGTCAAAAAGCAACATTGATTACACTGATGTTCAAACGAAAATTTTCATTCTCGGAATGTTTCAAGTGTAAAATATCGCTACAAGTAATAGTGATGAAGTGGACTCGATTCTAGGTGATTGCATTATTAATTAACAAAATCGGTCAATTCTAACTTTATATTTCGAGTAGATTTTAAGCTAAAACTAAAATTAAACTTGTAAAGCAATGGAAAAGTGCCAAAACGGTGAGAAAATTCAATAAACTTAAAAGTGTAAGGCTCTTGGTTTTGACAACATACAAATATTCTATGCAATTTCTCCAATCTAAATTTAATAATTTACGTTTGTCTTATTTGAATGTATATCACCTCTTAATCCCAATAGAGTTCACAAATCATTCAACTATTTGGGCCTCTCCTTCACCACCCCCATGCGGATGGACTTCTCCCAAGTCACTAGACTTGGACAAAAGTTTTCCCGAGAAGCAATAACTAACTCCTAGGCAAAAAGTGCTAGATAATTGAAAGCATTCAAGTAGCAGCAGCAACAACAAAATTAAAGCACACTTAGTCAAAATGTGAAAATTAAAATCGATTTGTCAAAACTAAGTAACGTGTTTTATTCTGAATGAAAATTTAGTTCCTCATCAAATTAATAGAAGACATACGAATTTAGAATACATCACCGGAGATTGGAAGAGAGAAAGAAATATGAAGTTTGAATGTTGGAACTCGTAACACGAACTCAAACCGTAACCCCGATAACTCTTTTTAAGTTGCACATGTTTCGGTGTAAGATTGTGTAACCCCTTTAATGTTTTAGACCTTTGCCTTATTTATAGTTGGGTCGTAAGAGTCATGTTCTTGCCCCACAGGTGCAAGAAACGAAAGAGCAGTAGAGCATCATATATTTTTAGGTGAGAGCTCGTTTGAACTGCCTTGCTTGTATCTGGGACGTACATCTTTTGAAGCTCACAAATGTGAGCAAGCATGTTCCGGAGTTGTTTATAAATGGTTCAAATTAAGAATAAATAAGACATGAATGGTGGATAAATAGGTAATACTTGTGAATCTCACAAAATATGTGAATAAAAAGTAATTTGACCGATTATGAACAACAACCAAACAAGGGCTCGTACTTGCAATACTTTTTAAACCACAAAAACACTACGAAAATCAATAGAAACTCGCCGAAAATAAACACTTGTCACAGAACAATTCTTTCTCCTGCTAATTCAATAGGTACATTGGACCACATATTTTGCTTTCCGAAATTCACAAATTGAAATCTCGCATTAAAATTCCAAGCCTCATGAGCCCAAATTAGAATATTTTTCTCTAGTGCTTTGTCAACATAATTTGTGCAGCAATTGTTACAATCCAAATCTAAACGTGTTTCCAATGATTGTGGTACCACATGGTCGAGCCAATGTCCCCCTGTAGCATTACTTCAATAGACTCATAGTTCAAACCTATGGTATCCATGAAGATACTATTCCTCCTAATGAAAACATCACACGAGAATCACCACGGTTGGCCGCCTCATAAAAATCATCACCTAAATCCAAATAATTCTTCACCTTCTTCATTGAAAAAACATAATCCGAATCAACCACTTTATCAAACACCAACGTCAATTCATACTCCTCGCCCAAATAAATGTCCATCCATATCTCATGATTGAAATGAACGAACATCATTGAATCCTCCTTTGTCGACTCCACAACTACCACGCTGACACGATGCCGTAAGAGCCAATCAATATATTGCTTCAACACTTTCATCCTTCTATGTCGTTGTCTACAAGAACATTTGTTGACGTAGTTTCACGTCCTCGTCATGTACTATCACTGTTGACATCAAGTATCACAAACCTAACAACGTAGCTTAGCTGTGATTGTTAAGATTTTGGGTTCTATCCTAAAATGTCAACTTTATTAAGAGGTGTAGCACAATCTCTTATAAATTGGTCTATATTTTCATCTTTATTCGATGTGTGATTTTATCCCTTAACATGCCCCCTCAAGATGATGGCTCGTTTGAGCATACCAATCTTGAAATCTTTTTGCTCAATTTTTTGAGCCTTAATCTAACCGAATTGTTCATTGGAGCTTAACGGACTCTGATACCATGTTAAGATTTAGGGTTCCATCTTAAAAGGTCAACCTTATTAAGATGAGTAACTCAAACTCTTATAAATTGGTCTATATTTTCATCTTTATTCAATGTGAGATTTTATCTCTTAACATGCCCCTTCAAGATGGTAGCCGTTTGAGCAGACAAATTTTGAAATTCGTGTGCTCAATTTTTTTGAGTCTTAATTGGATCGAATTACTCGTTGGAGTTTAATGGGCTCTGATACCTTGTTAAGATTTGAGGTTCTATATTAAAAGATTAACCTTATTAAGATGAGTAGCACAATCTCTTATAAATTGATCTATATTTTTATCTTTATTCGATGTGTGATTTTATCATTAACATGCTCCATCAAGATGGTGACTCGTTTGAGCTGATCAATTTTGAAATTCGTGTTCTCAATTTTTTTTAGTCTTAATCGGATCGAATTGCTCGTTAGAGCTTAACAAACTCTAATATCATGTTAAGATTTGATGTTTCATCTTAAAATGTTAACCTTATTAAGAGGAGTAACCCAATCTCTTATAAATTAGTCTATGTTTTTATCTTTATTCGATGTGTTATTTTCGCTTAACACTGATAACATTTTTATCTTTGCAACTAAGCGAACAAGATGAAGACGTGATTAACACTCCGATAACCAATGTACCAGGTTGCAGTTGAAGTGTGAAGAGAACTTCGAGTTTTTATTTAGCCTTTATTTGGGAAGAATTTATTAACGATTTAATTTACAAGTATATAAAAATAAGTGGTGGATTAATAGATAATACTTGTGAGTTCATTGAAATGTGTAGTTGAAAAATGAGATTGATAATTTATATATGGTTTATAAATTTGCCAACTGGAAGCTTAATCACTCATCTAAACACGACGTCAAAAGAATAAAATGACCTTAACTAAATAATAACTAAAAGATATAAGCTTGCAAAACTTCATGGACTAAAGTTAAATAGAAAGTTTTGAGGATTTGAACAAGCCAAATAATGTTTCAGAAGACGGAAGTAAGTGTAATACTTAGTTTGGTTTAAGAATTTGTTCGTTTGGGATTTTTCAAGATTTTAGACCCTGTTCGAACGAGCCAGCAGTGTTAACCGATTTTTTCAAATATTAAGTTACGAACTATGATATAGAAAATATAAAGATTCAAGTGATACCAATTTGTGATTTTTCGATAACGAAAAGATAGTGAAATGATCATTTTTAGTTAAATGAAAACTCTGAAAAGGAAGTTTTAGCTTGCACTCGGAAAGGTCTAGTGTCAGATCATTTCATTTCCAATTCCCTATAAATAGAGACCATGATCCACTGATGGAGACAGAGAACGTTTCCTCTAGATTCTTTATTTCATGATTTAATGCTCAAGTACTGAGATTGGATCAAGGGTTACAAAATTATGATATAAAACATTGTGATCAAATTTATCGATATTCTGTGTTACAAATTTTAGTCATTACCAATAACTGTACATATCAGGCTGCAAGGACCAAAACTTTAATTGTACCTTGACTATTGGCAGCCAACATAGTGGGACTTTCACTTTTCCAGCATACTGCACTGATGAAGTAAGATCCTGCATCTTCATCAGTCTCGTCCGTATCGGGAGAGCCGAATTTATGCGATGTCATAGGTCTAGCAAGAGCCTGTGTTACCCAAAATGTAACAAAAAAAAAAAAAATCAAATCTCGACTGCAATATTGTTCATTGTATCATCTAGCTGCGCGTCAAATGTGCGCGAGATGCTTAAGCAGTATCCACTAACCTTATGGTAGATGCACACTTCATTTGTTTCACTGCCACAAGCGAGGAAATCCTTATTTACTGTGAGACCAACAAAATTCTTCTCGTTCGTGTGCCCTCTGAATGTACGAACCTGAAAACATCAATCACAAAAATATTACCAAAAAATTAATGTAACAACTAAAAAGAAAGTATATAGGCCAGAAAAAAATGCTGCCATTGATGGCTATTGCAGCTCGTATTGAAGTGTTTAATGAAAAATCTATCCAGTCATGAATCTTACAAGTGAATTTTCTTTGACATCCCATAATCGAAGAGTGCTGTCTGTTGATGCAGAAGCAAGCTCATTGTCAGACAGAAATTTTACATATGAAACGGCTTTTCTGTGGCCACCGAACACGTGAATCGGATGGCAGGTGTTTCTTAAATCATAATAGTGGATGTGATGGTCAGCAGAGCCAACCTGCATGATATTACAGCTCTTAATCATATCTTATTTCAACGAAAATGAAAATGACAGATAAATAAGTTGTGGATTCCAGAAGCAGTAATTTAGAAGTATTTCAAGGATGATACCTCAGGTCTATATTATTCCTACAGCTTTTGATTTTCTAAGTTCTTTCTTTTGCGATGGGATTGGACTAACAATGCATATAGCTAAGAAACGGATGGAACAAGATTCACGAGCATGCTCATATACAGATCACTACTACTACTTATATTCCTTAACAATAAATTTTTTTTTAAAAAAATCCATAATGTTGAAGAGGCACTATGTCTATCTGAACATGCATTATTTCTAACCTTTCAGTTCGGCTCCCACCAAAAACAAGAAAGGACTGAAAATAAAAAACAGCTGTTGAAACAGGGAGCAAGAAATCAATTTTTACCGCAACATATAGGCTGGACTCCGGATTATATTTTACACAGCATATATTGGCCTTCAGATCAATGTTGAGGACGCAAGCTTCTTGCTTAGTGCACCATACTTTGACCTGGAATTGTATGCAAAATAAATAGCAATCACTGTTACATGGATGGAAAGTCATGAAGCTTTTTATTCACCATAAATGTCAGCAAAACACCAAATTGACAAGCAGGAATAACACTTGTATCACTGGGAAATGGAACTAAAAGACCACGAATAACTCGATCTATTGGGAGTACAGCTCCAACTTGTACAAAATTTACCCGCATTTTTTTTCCATGTTAAGGCTATGTACGATCATGGATGGAAAGGAGGAGGACAATGTACCATTCCCTCAGAAAAAAAGTATATATTTTCTACTCACCTTGTTTGGTGTAGGGTTCGATACCCTTAATTTCTGTCTCACGTTTTGCAAGGTTACTTGTCTTTTTAGTACTTTATGTCCATCTTTCCTCCCAGAAGCACCCATTGGATATCCATTGTTAATTCTCAACCTACTTTTCATCCCAAATATAAGGTAATTTTGCTGGAATATTTCAACTCTTAAGGCCTCACCTCCTCCATGATTCTCCCTGCATTTGTTAGACTAATTGGGTTTTAAGGCTTCACATCCCCAATTCTCTCCCAGATAATTTGGCCTTACTAATTAAAACATAAAAACTGAATGATGAGAATTAACTTGATAATCACATAAGTAGAACTTTCTGCAAAACAGAGGAAAATGAAATATATTTTGGGTACTGAAAACTCAATGAGTGTATCATAATTGTTACATTCCATGCAACTAGAAATCAGAAAACATTTTGGGTTTCTTTCTTAAGAAACAAGTGTGAAAAACCTTGTATATGAAGGGAAATGTTGCACAAAATTTTGAGTTGAGCAAAGATCCATGAAACCAAGCAAAGGGACCTGACCATGGCAACCTAATTCAATCTATAAAAATTTATAGCAGGAATTGGATCTCCATTACCATACTGAAATGGTATCCTCAGTAGATTCAACAAAATTGGCTGAAGATCGAATTTATTGCTCCAGTTCCAAGACTGAAACTTGAGGTTAGTATCAGAACAAGTTAAATTATAGTCACCAAATTTTGTTTATTCACTAGATGAATTGAAGATTTACTTGTTTCTGAAGCTGGTCAGATTATTTCTGACAATTCCAATACCAAGATTGAATGAAACATAGATATAAACTAAAGAATCTTACATGAAGTGGAACAACGAAAAGACATGGAAGAATAGAACTAAAGCCTCTAGGCCAACAACTGAACCTACTAGCATTTTTAATTTTGTACCTGAGATTGATGTAGCTGACACAAAATTTATTTAAAAATATTTCTTTGTTGTTTTTGTATCCTTCCACCCACCCCCCCTCTTAAATGGCCTTGTCTCGGTTATGGATAAATCATATTCATATTGTCCCGTCCTTACCCAGTGTATCATACGAGTCATTACCAAATAAAAAGCATGAAAAAAAGTTGTGATTCAGATTAATGTTTAAAGCAAGTCAAGGATGACAAATGTGTTACAGCTAACCCCAGTAACATATTAGCGAATGAGGTAAAAAAAAATCGACGTGACCTGACTTGACTACAAAAGATTTGATTAATTGGACGTTTTCATTAGGTTATAGAGTAGCAACAAATATTCATGTCGTCGACCCAATCACTGGGAATAGACTTAGCTTGTTGACAAGGACACCAAATCTACAACTAACAACCACCAGTGCCGCCCACACTATGTTGCTGGCACCTAGATGCATGTATGGGGATGATACCCGTAGACTCACATTTATAACCTATTAAGAGACATGAAATATGTGGGAAGAAGTTTGTAAATTTGATGCCAAATATAATTACTTTAAGATAGCATTCAGTAACTGGATCATTTTGCAGGAGAAGGTGAGCAGCCAAAGCTAATGTATGTAAAGGAAGCTCTATTGTTGTTACTTAGGCTTCTTTCAGCCTTTTGCAGAAGAACTCCACCGTTGCTATGAAATCAAGTTCACATTGTTCATAAATATAAATAAAACAATGTTTTAAAGAAAATATTATTCAAAATATGAAATTTGTAATGACATCAATCCGAGAACTAATGTTAATTATTGAACTTCCCTAAGTATATACCTAAACAAGAAAACAATACATAAATTTTGTTAAGAAAGATTAGACATGGTAAAAGTTACAAACTCTAAACCTCTACTTACAAGTTACACCTTTGTACAGTACAAGAAATCATCAAGTTTTGATTGGTGTGGATCTAACTGCTTATATGTAAACATGCATTTCCTTTCACTAAAATTTTAAGCAAGAATTAGGCAAAATAACAGGTCTAATTTCAAGTTGAGCAATGAAAAGTATTCTTTCTGTACCTTACAATCGTCACTACCAGAAACTAGCATTGACGGTTCAGTTCGTGAAAAATCTACACTCCAAGCGCGCTTCTCGTGCTCCTCATATTACATAAGACTCTGAATATACCATAATATTATTAGCATTGGTAAAAGAAATTTATATATATAAAAAAAAAAAAAAAATCAAATTCTCAAATTTTGATAACTACCGTTAACTTTAAGTATACAGTTTTTATATTTGGATAACAAAAATTATCATTTATGGCTGTCCCAGATTTACCTGTCTAGTAGTTACATCCCAAATAGTTACTATTCCTTCATAATCGCTGCTAGCTATAAGGTTTTTGCTATATTTGTTCCAGCTCAAGCAGCTCAGTTTAGACCGTGTTGACATCTCCACAACAGGGCAATGCACATCTGTATGTTCATTTACAACCTGGAAAGCAAAAGTGTAGCACACGTTAAGCAGATCAACAGGGAATTTCCTTGATAAAATTGAGGTTCAGTTTCAGTCACAAGGAAATCACAATCACCATATGCTAACTCCAGATATCATCATAAAAGAATTATACATGTAAAAGAACAGCACACAGCAAAAATGCTCAAAACACCGTTTTGCTCAGTTGAGCTGTAGAAAATGTATCAGTGGGGCACTCTGATCAGCTGCATATAATGGGGGACGATCTCCAAGAATGCAGTCAATTTTTCCCTCACTGAAAACCATGTTAAAATATTAAGATATAAAGGCCATACAGATTATGCTCAGGCACCATTAAAAAAGAAAAAAAAAAAATTCCTCCTTAATGATCATGCTATCAAATATTTAGATACGATGTAAGTGTATTCAGCAGCGGATCTAGCATTCGGAGAGCCCTGACGGCCCGTGCGCTGGATCCGCTAGGAAACATTTATTGTAGCTCAGCTGATTAGAACTTGCATATTCATATTGGAAGTCCCAGTTTCGAACCTTTTCCCAACCAATTTACCATGAATATTTTTAGTTCTACAATTTTTACCAAAATTAATGCAATAGGAAGGGGATTCAAACTTGTAATCTCTCCTTATGATAATTGAAAGCTACCATTATGACACTTATTGAATTTTGACACTAAATTTACCGGAATAATATATGTTACATTTTAGTAGTTTTAATGTAATTGTAAAAATTCGAACCCGTGCTCTTCCTTTAAATTATACAAAACTTGACTACAATATCATTTGGTGAATATTACTAATTTGTACAACAGAAATATATATGTTTAGCTTGAACAAAATAATTGTTATATTTAAATTTTAAACCTTGCTTGATTTCCCTTTTTTTCAAAATACATTTTTCTTTCTTCTTTTCAACCACACATTTTTCAATAAAATAAAATTATTTGCAAATTCAAAACTTTTTCTTATTTTGAATTACACATCATATCACTATTCCAAAATGCATTTTTTCAAAAAAATGGGCATCAAACGAAACTCTTAATATTTTATTGCTACCAATGGTCGACGGTCAACGACCGCCCGTGCTAACTCAAAATCCTGGATTCGTCACTGAGTGTATTATTGCCAAGCTCTTATTCCTACTTAGGCTGAGTTAGATGGGAGGATAGAGATCTTAATTGCTTTTCTCATCACTTTTATGTTTAGTTTGCGTAAACAATGCCCAGAATTCTGTTCAATATTTAATTTTCAGAACAAGCATCTCATTCATGATGGGTGATTGTAACTTGCACACCCAAAATTTGTTATCCTGTTTCCTATTCCACATTATGTATGAATGTCATAAAGGTGGGGCAGTTCATAATCTCTGCCTAGACATTTAAATCAAAAAGAAATTGGCAGTTCTAATAATGAAGTAAATGTGTAATATTGTGGAGAAAGACAATGCCCACTGAACAGAGGAGAGAATTTCCTTCTCTTGTTCGGGGATTTGGTTCCCAAATCTATGGAATGTGATTAGTTGTAAATTAGTATGGTTGCCATATTTATCTAGAATAGATATTCATTACTGCTTTCATATGAGGTAAACAAATATATAATCTCATTCCAAAATCCAAACTGAAGCAATCATAATAAAGGATAGGACCATCAGGGAGAAGAGGAAGCTGGTAGAAAAGAAAATGTAAAAACCTACCGAAGAGAAGTCAAAAATTTTTATGCATCGTGAAACTCCAGCAGTAGCAAAGAGCTCATCATCGCGATCAAACTCTATGCTGGAATAAGAATTAGGTATTTGAAACATTTAATCAGTATTATAATACAAATTAAAATTTGAAATGCAAAAGAAATTGCAAATTCAAAAGATGTAAAACATCAATTAATAATACAGACACAAAAATATTTCAGAGAGTGTCCACGTTACTCTTGACTTCCACAATGTAAACAAGCTATTTGTTTCTCCGTAAAAAAAATGTATTTACCCTTTAGGTGGTATCCCATTAAGTAACATCAAAATCATTACTTCTGTTCCAGGTCAAAACTCCTCCAAACATATTGATAGACCCGCAGTCCACATGACATACCAAAGGCGGAAGAAAGGAGCAGGGGCAGAATAGGAAAAGGGGGAGAAGACATTCACATGCACAATCACTGAGTTAGCTAGACAACCAAGTATAAATAGGAGTATTGATCACTGGAATAGCAGGCATAAATTGGTAGTTTGTTAGGAGAGAATTGGCCTCTCGAATGCCAAATATCTGTATTTCAATTCCTTGTTTAAACATAATGAAATCCTCTTTGAGCTGCTGTCACAATTAGTTCATCTTCAACAATTAAATTCATCTTCAATTCCATCTTTATTGTCTTGAGTTTGGCTATTAATATTGTGCGAGCTAAAATTGTCCAGGAACTTATCATTGGTATTAGAGCACTACAACCGGGATGGTGCATTTATCAGATCGAGTCGGGGAGTTGGAAGGGGTTCACAGGAAAATGCAGGAATAGATGGAGGGATTGCAGTCTGGCTTCGATAGGATGCAGGTGGAAATGCAAGGAGTCCAGAATATTAAGAAAAACATGTCCATCATTCTAGAGCAATTTACCTTCATGAGATCGAAGTGGGAGGAAGGAGAAAACGAAAAAAAAAACGCAAGGGGATCGAAGGAGGGAAGGACTCAGGGAGTTAGACAAGCACTTGCGCCAGAAGTGGGGGTGCAGGGGAAAATTGGCGACCGGAGATAAGGGGAAGAAGGCTGGAGATGCCGGTGTTCGTAGGGAAGAGCCCAGATGACTGGATCTTCAGGGCCGAACGATAATTTTGGTAAATCAATTGACAAAAGTGGAGAAACTGGAGACGGCAGCACTATGTTTCCAAGGTGATGCTCTCGCCTGGTACCAGTGGGAGCAAAAGAGGAAGGATATAGGGAATTGGGAGGAGCTCAAGGTGTTACCGAGATCTCGATTCCGATCTTTGGTAGAAGGCTCCATGGAAGAGAGATTTTTAGGTCTTTGACAGGACGGTTCAGTGATGGAGTACCGAATTGCCTTTGAGACTTTGACAGCGCCGATCGGAGAGGTTTCTAATGCCATTTTCGAAGGCCATTTCATAAATGTGCTGAAACCAGAGATAAAGGCTGAGATCCGGGTATTAAAGCCTAATGGGCTAGAACAAATAATGGATCTAGCCGAACGGATCGAAGAAAAGAACCTGTTGTGGCTGGCCCATTTTAGCAAAACTGACCCCATAAAAAGCAGATCAGTTTTCAACCCAAATTGGCCAAACCCTCCGTCCCGGCTGATGATTCATTCAGCCCCAAACACTACTACGTGAACAGTAACACCTATGGGAGCCAAGAACGCTACTCGCCCGGACGACGTCGCCCCAAAATTTAAGAAACTCAGTGAAGCTGAGTTCAAGAGTAAGCGCGAGAGGGGACTGTGCTTCCGCTGTGACGAAAAGTTTTTTGTGGGGCATAAGTGCAAGAACAAGGAGCTGCAAGTTATGTTGGTTTATGATGAAGAGCTAGAGGTAGGAGGCGGAATGGAGGAGATGATTGAAGAGACAGAAAAAATGAGCAAATAATTTCAGGGGAAGTGGTGGAATTATCCGTGAATTCTGTGGTGGGGCTCATGCCACCATAAACCATGAAAATTAAAGGAGTGATTTCTAGGTAGGACATGGTGGTACTAATTGACTGCGGAGCTAGCCACAATTTCATCTCAGCTGAATTAGTCCAGAAATTGAACCTAAGGAGAACAGATACTGTTGGATATGATTATGGGGTGATCATGGGCACGGGTATAGCGGTGCAAGGTGCGGGCGTGTGCAAGGGGGTACTATTATCGCTCCAGAATATCGATATAGTTGAGGATTTCCTTCCCTTAGATTTGGGTAGCTTTGACCTGATTTTGGGAATGGAGTGGTTATCATCGTTGGGCATAACCAAGGTTGACTGGAAGTCGCTTACGATGAAATTCCAAGTTAGGGGCACCACCATGACCTTACAAGGGGACCCAAGCTTGAGTAAAACCTTGGTTACTCTGAAAGCTATGATGAAAGCCTTCAGGGAGGGAGGAGAAGGTGTACTACTCGAATAGGGTAGTATGGGACTCGAACTTGGGAAGGAACCAAAGGAAGCACCGGAAAAGATGTTGGAAGTGTTGAAGGAATTTAGTGATATTTTTGAAGAGCCTTTCGGGTTACCCCCACAAAGAGATAAGGATCATGCCATACATTTGCAACCCGGAACAAATCCGATTAGCGTAAGGCCATATCGTTACCCGCATGTCCAAGAAAGTGAAATAGAGAGGTTGATCCAGGAAATGTTACCTGCAGGAATCCTCAGACCAAGTAAGAGTCCTTTTTCTAGCCCAGTGTAATTGGTTAAAAAAAGGATGGAGGATTGCGTTTCTGTGTGGATTACCGAGCAATGAACAAGGTAACGATACCAGCCAAGTTTCCCATTCCAATGATAGATGAATTACTAGATGAATTACATGGGGCTACCGTTTTCTCTAAACTTGATCTGAAAGCTGGGTATCATCAAATCCGAGTCAAGCCAGAGGATATTCAAAAGACCGCATCCAAGACACACGAAGGACATTATAAGTTCTTGGTAATGCCATTTGGATTGACCAACGCACCAGCCACGTTCCAGTCTCTCATGAATGAAGTGTTTAAGGAGCACTTGAGACGGTTTGTGCTAGTGTTTTTCGATGACATTTTAGTTTTCAGCCAAAATTTGGAGAATCACGTGGGGCATTTGAGGAGGGTTTTAGAGATACTAAGACACCATCAGTTGTATGCCAATCGCAAGAAATGTAATTTCGGCCAGCGGGAGGTAGAGTACTTGGGACATTACATTTCACATAGGGGTGTGGCAGTTGACCAGTCCAAAATTCAAGCCATGGTAGACTGGCCTAGCCCTCGTTCATTTCGAGAGTTGAGAGGATTCTTGGGACTTACAGGGTACTATCGTCGCTTTGTGAAGGATTACGGTAAATAATTTTTTCTGGGATGAGGAA
Organism: Fraxinus cuspidata; assembly: GCA_903798385.1. Classification (NCBI taxonomy): domain Eukaryota; kingdom Viridiplantae; phylum Streptophyta; class Magnoliopsida; order Lamiales; family Oleaceae; genus Fraxinus; species Fraxinus cuspidata. The sequence goes on from CAIGRP010032149.1 coordinate 30,041, forward strand.
GCAGAACAGGCATTTACAAAACTGAAAACAACCATGACAGCGGCCCTAGTTCTGGCCCTTCCAAATTTTACTAGGCCATTTGTGGTGGAGACAGATGCTTCGGGTTTCGGCTTGGGGGTTGTGTTGATGCAGGACCAGCATCCTATTGCGTTCTTCAGCCGTGCGCTCAGTTCGAAAGGGAAGGTAAAATCAGCGTATGAAAGAGAACTGATGGCAATTGTGTTTGCGGTGCAAAAATGGAGACAGTGCCTGCTGGGTCACAGTTCTTTGTGAGAACGGATCAAAAGAGTTTAAAGTTCTTGTTGGAACAGAGGGAAGTGAATCCGGATTATCATAAGTGGTTACTAAAATTAATGGGCTATCAGTTCAAAGTTCATTACTGCCCGGGAGTTGAAAACAAGGCTACCGATGCTCTTTCCCACATCAGTTCGTCCGCTGAATTAATGGCCATATCAACACCTACAGTCATCCAATTGGACATTCTAGCAGAGGAAGTACGAGTAGATTTGCAGCTCCAGAGTATCATTCAGGAGCTCACGCATGGTTTATCTAGCGGATCAGATTTTTCACTGGTGAATGATCAGCTGTTGTTTAAGGGGCGTTTGTTTTTGCCAAAAGGATCAAGGTTGATTTCGTTGATGTTACAAGAGGGACATGACAATAAGTGCGGGGGTCACTCGGGGTTCCTGAAGACATACAGGCGGATTGCGGCCAATATGTATTGGGAAGGTATGAAAGCAGATATTCAGAGGTATGTTCGACAATGTACGGTTTGCCAACAAAATAAATATCTCGCCTTATCACCGGGGGTGTTACTACAGCCACTAACTATTCCGAATCAAATTTGGGAAGACATAGCAATGGATTTCATCGAAGGTCTACCGAAATCAGGAACCATGGATACAATCTTGGTGGTGGTGGATCGATTAAGCAAATATGGACACTACACATTTTTACCGCGGCAAGTGTGGCTGAAATTTTTGTAAAGGAGGTGGTAAAGTTGCACGGGATACCTCGCTCCATAGTGTCAGATAGGGATAAGGTATTCGTCAGCCACTTTTGGGAGGAATTATTCTGTTTGCGAGGTACGAAACTCAACCGAAGTACAGCTNACACATTTTTACCGCGGCAAGTGTGGCTGAAATTTTTGTAAAGGAGGTGGTAAAGTTGCACGGGATACCTCGCTCCATAGTGTCAGATAGGGATAAGGTATTCGTCAGCCACTTTTGGGAGGAATTATTCTGTTTGCGAGGTACGAAACTCAACCGAAGTACAGCTTACCACCCACAATCCGATGGCCAGTCAGAGGTACTAAATAGCACACTAGAGACATATCTTCGTTGTTTTGCTTCTTCTCGACGCAAGTCGTGGTTTTTGTTGGTTACCTTGGGCTGAGTTATGGTATAACACTTCATTTCACACCCCAAGCAAGACGACTCCCTTCCAGGTTGTTTACGGGCGCGAACCCCCTGTTATACTGAAGTTTGACAAGGGAACTACCCCTGTTTTAGCAATAGAACAGCAACTTCGTGAACGAGACCAGGTTCTGGAGGAACTGAAGGCACAGCTACTGAGGGCTCAGGCAAAAATGAAGAGCATCACTGATTCCAAACGAAGGGATGTCAACTTCGCAGTAGGTGATCTGGTGTATTTGAAAGTTCGACCATACCGCCGCAAATCCTTAGCGGCGCGGCCTAATGAGAAGTTGGCACCAAGGTTTTATGGTCCATTTACAGTGGGACGGAGGATTGGTCAGGTGGCTTACAAGCTTATTCTACCCCCGACGTGTAATATTCACCTCGTGTTCCATGTATCCCAGTTACGCAAAGCAGAGCGGGCCGTGCTGGCTGTGAATGAAGTACCTAGCCAATTGAATGAGGAGTTAAAGATGCTGGCTAAACCTGAAGCACTACTTGGGGCTCGACCAGGCTTGGGCAGCAATATTAGAGGATTGGATGTTCTGATACAATGGAAAGGGCTGCTACCACTTGAAGCCGCGTGGGAATCTTATGACATGATTAAGCAACAATTTCAGTCCTTTCACCTTGAGGACAAGGTGAATCTCATAGGGGAAGGTAATGATAGACCTGCAGTCCACATGATATACCAAAGGCGCAAGAAAGGAGCAGGGGCAGAATAGGAAAATGGGTAGAAGACATTCACATGCACAATCACTGAGTTAGTTAGACAACCAAGTATAAATAGGAGTATTGATCACTGGAATAGCAGGCAGAAATTGGTAGTTTGTTAGGAGAGAATTGGCCTCTCGAATGCCAAATATCTGTATTTCAGTTCCTTGTTTAAACATAATGAAATCCTCTTTGAGCTGCTGTCACAATTAGTTCATCTATAACAATTAAATTCATCTTCAATTCTTTCCTTATTGTCTTGAGTTTGGCTATTAATATTGTGCGAGCTAAAATTGTCCAGGAACTTATCAGTTTTTCAACATTTCACTCTTAGTAGAGAGATACTGTAATATCCTTGACATCACTCCTAGGATGATTATATAACTGTTCTTGTAACGTGTGGATTTGCAGCGACTTGATCAGAATGTTTGATTTGTCCTACTCAAGACTAAGCCCTCTGAAGCTGGAAAATTAATACAATATATCAGGCACAATAACTGATGGAGATAGCAGTGAAGATTTGCCAGAGTTGAGCACTTATTTTAGGCATAGAAATAAGAAGGGATTTCAATTCAATTTATAGCATTTAAATTTATTCTTTCTCATAATTACCCTATTCTGCATCAATAACAAATTAATAACACTGGGAAAAGGTAATCAATCCTAACAAGGCAATAACATGATATCATAAATGTATTTACCGAAGATATAATTAATTGATATGGATACTCTACTAGAATTAATGTAATCAACAGTGCCTACTCATACAAGCATAACCATCAGCACAGTAAAAAACGCCAATACAAATTATAGAGGAAAGTTACCTCCCCATTCAAATGAACAAGCACGTCACCAGGTTCCAAAAGCTTATGTGCTGGGCCACCCGGCACCTGAAACCAAGGCAGGAATATGCCCACATTCAAATGAAAACAAAAGCAACAACACTACTTGCTATTCGGTTATCACTAATATTAACAAACTAGTATATAATTTAATGACACAATGCACCGAAATATATACTCACCACAGAATCAACAACAAGCATTCCAGTTTCTTCAGGTGGAGATGCATGGCGCACCAGCTAATTCATTAATATTGGAAAAAGAATATCATGCATTGGTGATTTTGACAATTTCTTCAAGAAATTCACAAGTACAATCTGGAAGAATGGAAGCCTCATGATCAATGATGAATAGAAGAACGTGGGGGTTTATACCTGTTCCGTTTCACTTCTGAGCCCAAGTCGACGTGTCTCATCAAAGCCTTTATGGAGAAAAGTAACCTATATCATGCAAAATTTTAACCCAAACTAAACATTACCTTTGCGAAACCCAGAATGAAAGAATGTGAAAGATAAATAAGAACAAAAACTTACTTCAAACAATTCCAAAGCATATTTTCAGCTAAAAAAGATGTGGTTCATGTGTAAGAAAACAATTAAATTTCTAGCGGATCATCATCCCTTTGACCAATTAGGATGCTTAATACATGTTATGACCAATTTCCAATGTTCAGAGGTCACGGACAACAGAAGCTTGCTAAAGCAACTAATCAAATTAGATTCCCTTTCCATAAAATCTGCAGTTACTTTATTACTCCTCTTACAATATCTGAAAAATCTTCATTAATTATGTTGAGAAATTTCTTTGATCAGTAAATTTAATTTCTTCAAATAAATCTTTTTTTATTGGAAATGGTGAGTTAGTGCATGTACGGCATAAAAGCTACTTGTACAGTATCCAAAGTTTCAGTGATTGACTGATTGCTTACTCAAATGCAAAGCACCATAAACAAAAGCATTTCCAGAGGAGATAAGAAAGGTTAGATAGATAATTTATGAAACTAAATTTCAAGGCACTTGTAATCAGAAAGTCATGAGATAATACGATGGTAAACATATAAGGAGAGAGAGTCTTGCAGTCATGCGAGGATGTATGCAACAAAAAATCTATCCAATTATTTTATCCCAAATGTAAAAATGTGAACACCATTAAGTTAATTATACAATGGTGGTGGTGTTACATTTACAACACAAAACAGATAGGGAGGACAAAGATTTAGCCCTATAAGAAGGAACTGACAAACCTGAAGCGTACCCCGAGGAATGGTGACAGCCTTCCATTTATTTGTAGTAGAATCTATTCCTTGCTGTAAGAAATCTAATGCCCTCACAACCTGCAAGCCAGTTTATGAGACTATCAGTTATTAGGCACAAGTGATCAGAGTCCCATTTAACTAAGTTCAAGTTATTGTTTTAAGTTTTTTGAAAGATCAAAAAGGTATTATCATATATGATTGACGTAGAAAGAAGGTAATTTCATAGCAATAATGTAACCTAAGTTCCATTTTGATAGCAGTTCTTAATAGCACATATGTAGGTGAACCTACATCTGTACAGTGACAGAAAATAAACCAAAAATAAGTTGAAACAGGAAGATATCAATGATCAACAGTTCAACCTATAAAAACCAGTGAAAATAGGGTCGTGTCCCATCTAGAGAGTTCAGAGGAACGGATCTTGAAGAAGAAGCACTAATACAGATTCCACAGAAAAGAAAGAAGTTTCGTGTATTTAAAATGTCAATTCCATCTTCAGGTTTCTTTCTGTGAACAATTAAGTTGAACTGAACTTTATCATACCATGGAGGGAAGGTTATTGTCCAGCTTTCATTTAGAAAAAATCAACCAGATGCCCCAAATATATATAACGACTGCTAATGGCCAAACATCAGAAAATTACTTACTCGTTCTAAAGGTAAGAAAAAGGCCGAAGCACTGGATGTCTTGCTCCCAGCATTCAAGGCAACTGCTCTGCCTTGCCAGTCAATTACAGGAGAGCCGCTTGAACCACCTTTTGTTCCGGAAGCTGCCTGTAGTATGTAAAATTACTGAAAAGGTGAAGAGAAGCAATCAACTGGACACAAAAGGATGATAAGATTCGGAACCAGACAGAGCAAGAAAACTCAGTCGTCATAGAAAGAGCAAAAAAATTCAGATGTTAACCAACAAAGTTCCAAATATAACAAATTGTTTAAGGTCAAATAACCAAATCTGATAATTTAGTATAGACATATATGAGATAGGAATTTGTAAGCAGTGGCAACAACATTGGTACTACTTCAATAAAAATATCACCTTTGCACTTTGTGCATCTGGACTATTTAGTTGTTTATCAAAATTTAACTACTGTCAGCTCCCCGACTCCCAAATCAGCATAAGACCATACAAGCTTCAAATATACATTACTTCCAAACAAACTTTTTTTTTTTTTTGAAAGATAATCAAATATTATATTAATCAATGCTTAATACACAAGAAGTGTATTAACAATTCAAATTAGAAAGTAACAATATGAAGTTAGGCAGTCCGTCTACATGCCTAAAAAGCAGTAGCATTAACCAAGAATACAATGTCAAATAAAACAATTCCCTAA
>CAIGRP010032153.1:0-12128 GCA_903798385.1 Fraxinus cuspidata
GAAGAGAAATCAATAAAGCAAGCGAACCAGGCTTTCACAACAGCAATCTATCCTAATTGAGAAACAAATGAATTCATTACTGCTATTTCTCCATCATCGTACTTTTCTTCAATCACATCCTTTAAATCCTCTATCCCACCAGAATAAAAACTGTAATGCCTTCAACAGTTACTGGATTCTCATAACATTTACATCCGCAACCAAACACGTCAAGTTACCACTAAAAGAGGCAGAAAGTTCTTATTCAGTTAAAGAACTTACCTTCATTTACTCTTGTCACAAAAATCACATTAACAAACACAAGAAAATCTTAAGATTATCACATCGGTTTTTGGTTGTCAGTAATTATTTCAGCAAACAAATACACCAAAACATTCCCAACAAACTCAAATTTCTCATTCTCATCAACAATAAAGATCCAATCTTAATTATCAAATTTCTACCTGATCTTCACCCACATAACACATTATTTAGCATAAAGAACTCAAACAGATTCCCAGTTTTCACCATAAAGCTGCATACCCGAGAAGAATATAACTTACAGATTGAAAAATAAAAAGTTGAATACAGTATAAGTTCAAGAAATTCCCGAACCTTCGAAGAAGATCTGCTCAAACTCTTAGAAAGCTTGAGCCGATTTGATCCCTGAGGCAACGGTGCAGAGGTCCCGACGGCCCCTGGCGATATCAAAGCAGTGCCGGAACGACTCTTGGGTGGTGGTGCTGTTGGCAAAGAATCATCCTCATCATCATTGTCCAGCGTCTGATTCCTTCGTGCATAGACACACAGATTCATCCCCAGTGCTAGCTTCACTCTATTCCATTTACTTCCCATTATTGTTTATAAGATTACTTATACCACACACTAAAACCCAAACCAGCCTTTTCAAGAAAATAGGATATGCCGTTCGTTGTTATCAAGAAAATTCAGGAAAAAAATAATGGAAATTTGTTCTTGAAAAGGGGTTCTAATACAAAGAAATAATACAATCCTATCAGTAAAATCTAAGAAAATGAAGAAGACAGGATATTATGTGAAAATGGCATGAAATGAAAATGAATTTTCCTGGAGAAAATGAACACGAAACCGGGATGGAGAGAGAGAGAGTGGCGGGGATTGTTGAATATAAAATGAACGCGAAACCAGGAGGGAGGGAGAGAGTGGCGGGGATGGTTGAATATAAAAAAAAAATGAATGGAGAGATAGGCTGACATTTGCTGTTTTTGCACCATGTGCTGTAGAGTTAGATCACTTTAACTTTATACTAATTATTACAATGGTCATTCATTTTAATTTTGTTTCAGCGTAATCATCCAATTTATATTCAGTGTCACTAAGGTCATTCAATTTTATTTTATTTCATTATGACCACTCAATTTCGTATAAGATTTTACCATGATTATTCAATTTCATATAATGTTTCACTGTGGCCACCCAACGTCTTTTCAGTAATTTTAAAATGGGTAAAACGATAACTTTGCATTATACATAAAAAATAAATTTAAAAAATAAAGAAAAAATAATTAAAAAAATAAACATTACTTAAAAAAATAAAATGAAATAAAAACTTATTTTAAAAAAAAGTTTTTATAATAAAAAAAAAAGTTGTTTTAAAAAAAGTTCTCTAAAAAATAAAATAAAAACTTATTTTAAAAAAATGTTATTAAAATAAACACATATTTATTTATTTTAAAGTTATTTTATATATATAATAGAGTTATCATTTTACCTATTTTAAAATTAGGGAAAATTGTGAAAAGAATTTGACTAGTTTTGGTGAAACAAAATCAAATTAGACAACCATAGTAATACAAAGTATGAAATTGGGTGACCATTTGTGGATTTAACCTACCGTGATATAAATAGTTTAGCCCTTAGTTTATCCTTATTACACTTTACCCTTTTATGCTAAGCCCTACACTTGAATAAATTTGTGAAAGTTTAAAATTTGATTTTATTGTCTACTCATGTTTTACCTTTCTTAAAATAATAATAAATTGCAATTATCATTTCACGAGCGAAGATGAAATTTTACAGTGAACAATGAAAAAAGCTTGTTTGACTGGAGCATTTGCTTCGTGTAGAATGTGAGGGAAAATGAAACCCGCAAAGAGGGTTTTGGGTTGGAGAATTTTGGACACGATAGCACCCTCTCGCACATGTAGGTCCGATCCAGATGTCATATACAATCATATTGCAAAGTTAATGTAGATGGAAATTAATCCATCACGAAAAGAATACCTTCCAAGATATCATTGGAGGTTGTAGTGAGCATAAAGTTGAAAGCTTTTGACGAAATTTTGTATTTTAAAAATTTTTTGCTTCATTATTTTTCTCTCAACAAAGATTTATGTACAAGTTTAAAGGGAATTGGCCTCCAAATAATATATAAATCTAATAATCTCTTTTCTCCATTTCTATGGTTGAGAAAGTCTAAAATGTCAAACTTTTAGGTTAAAATTAGGTTTAAATATTGCAACCTGGTTGTCTTTATTAATATCATGTTTTGTCTTTTATTTAGATCGTGCTTCATCTCCCCTTACTTTATGATAAAGTATTTTTTTAACCATTACATCTAAATCGTGACTCGAATTCAAATCTATTATTCGATAATGATTCATTCTTATCACTTGATTTAACTTTGTTACAAGATAAAATAACTTTGAATCTATCTTTGTGGGTATTGACTATCTCCTAATTGAATGAGATGCACTTCAAATCACAACACAAACGATGTATTACCGATTTTGACTGAAAATCCACATTTGCACGTCTCTTTGATTATTTTCCTTCTTCACATGATATCTCATTACATTCGTTCTTATTTGAAATCAAAAAAATATGGGGTGATGTCATTTCTAATATAAAAAAATGTGCCGGAATCTTTTCGTATCTCATATGCTAACAAGAATTATTTTGTGAACGTTAATAAATCAGCAACAAAATAATAATAATAATAAGAGAAATGTACGGAACAAATCTCATCTTTTTCTTTCACAGTCGCTTATGTGGTGCAAATTCAACTTATATTTTCTAACGAAATTTAATAAATTTAAATGCTAGCCGTCTCAATTTTTGATATATTATACAATACATTCTTTTATTAGTATATTTTAATTCGATATTGTATCATTACAAGGTAATTCTAATATTTCATTATGTAAATGTTCATCAAAACTTATTTTTTATAGCTTGAGGAAAAATAAAGGAAATAAATAAAATAACTCATTTTTCTTTTTCGTCGAACTTACAACAATGAAATAATTATTTTATGATAGAAGTCTAGGATCATTTATTTCTACTGGCCTTTTTGTCTAATTTTTCCAACTTACTCTACATATTTTTTTCAAAATAAATAAATATACTTGTGCACGTGCATGGAAAGGTCAAGGGGGTGGGATTATTCTAAAAAAGTATAGGTAGGCAACGTGGTATCAAAATTGTTCACAAATTTATTTATTTTTCCTACTCCGTCGTCCCTTTGAAAAGTACATTTAACCCTCATAAAAAAAAAAAAAATCCGTCGCCCCATCTGCGACGGAAGCAAATTTTAATAAAAATTGTTACCATTAAAATTTCTAAAGTAGCCACAATTATTTATCACATTTTCTAGAATTACCCATGTACCCTCCAAGATTTTAAACTTGCCCAACAATAAAGGGCATAAATGAGAATTGACATAATATGGTGTGATGTGACAGAAATGGGCCCCATTCCAGCGGTAATAAAATCAATTCTCAGATAATATAATGGATAAAGATATATGTTCAGGACACGTGGCCTTGTACGTCGAGCATAACCCAAATATAACCTAATTATTCAATTATGATCTTAATTAATTTTAACAAAAACTCAATCCACGTTAGCATATAATATAGAAAAATTACAACCTCATCATTTTGCAAGTCATAGAATTCGGCCCCTTTGGTCAAAGTTTAGGTAATCAAAGACTTTCTCTATTTAGCCCACAATACTAAATCAAATTTGCAACAACCAAAACTTGTTCATTTCTGCAGCCAACATATACTAATTCAAAGTCTTCGATGAACATTCCTTTCTGGAGATTAATATGAATTTGCAGAAAATTCTTCAGCCATTAATTGTTCTTAAATACTTTTATAGTGATACTAAAAAGGAATTTTCAATTTTGTATACTAATAAAAATAGACAAATGGTGGAATCTTCCCTTTCAAGCTTGTGTAATTACCAAAAAATTAAATCAATTCAAGTGATATATGACGCACATTGGCTTAAGAATTTACGATATAGAGTTTCTAAAAAATTAAGGATTTTATGCAATTAAGAAGAGTCGCAAGTTTCTCTGGCGAGGACAAAAAATAAAAATCAACATCAATTCAAGAATACATGTACATAAGACATTTCAAATTTGTAGATAAATATTTCAGACGGTGTCATATCTCAATATAAAAATCACAACACGTTAAATTCCATCGCAAATAACACCCAACTCTTTTTATGACAATTGATCGATCGATCGATCAATCAATCAGGAGAATTTGGTTTAGTAAGATATGCAATCTAATTCAATCAGGACATGTTTGAATTGGTTGGAATCTATGTTTGTTATGATCATATGCTCATCAAGCATAGTTTAACATAAAATGGTCGATTTATTTTGAATGATCTTTGTCAACTCTCATTTTGGTAGATTTGTTCAACTCAAAAATTTTATTTTGAAAAATACGTAAGATCAGAAGAGGTCCTGGGAATTATGCCCTTTCTTTTTAATAGACTTGGGTACTTAAACAGTAGAATTTGATTTTTTTAAGTGATGTATATCATTTTCAAAATTGAGTAAAATTGAGAAGTTGAAAATATGTACTATACGTGAGCACTTTTGTTTATGAAGAGAGCTAGGGGTGTTGGGCGAGACGAACCATTCTACTCACCTACCATTAGACTCGACTCGACTTTTGATTTCATAAGGGATGAATCGAACACGAGCCAGTAGCTAAACAAAAACGTGACTTGTCATATTTGTTTTATTTATTTATTGAAATTACTTAATTCTCTCAATTTGGTGAGTCTGCTCGTGTACAGCTGGCCAAATCGCTGCTCGGCTCATACCTTCGACTTCCCACTTTACACCCTAGAGAGAGCATAGAAGGCAAAACAGAAGAAATTCAAGGGAAGCTGGTTTAGTTTGGGCCATCCATGACATTTATGGGCCGTCCAAGTTCAAAACAATCGTCCTCCAAACCCCAAATTTTGCAGATGACCCACACTCCTACTGCCACTCGTGCCAATCTCATTCCAAAATAAAACCCAAACCCAAACCAAACTTATTGTTCTAGTTTCGTACCTGGTCGTGAGAAACCAAAAGGGCAATTAGACCAGCTTTCTCTCAAATGTCTATTCATAATTTATTCGATTTCTGTCAGTTTCATCTCTAGCACATTTTGATCTGTGCTATGCAGATTCATTTTCAGATGACTCTGATTCGGGTACCCATGACAACATTTTTGTGTTGAAGAGCGATGGTAATGATAACTGTACAGAATTGAGTTCAAATAGGTCAAGGAGATTCTAAGCATTTTGAATAAAAGATGATAACTATATAGAGTTGAGTTTCAAATAAGGTCATTGAGATTCTAAGCAATTTGAAAAAAGAAGGCTCTTTTGCATTGCTTTTCTTTTACCAATTAAAGGAACATGGATTTCAGCATGATGTTCACACGTACATGGCAATTATCAAGATACTTTGTGATTTTTGTATGGATAGGGAGCTGTGTTCTGTTTTATCAGGGGTAATAAAGTCGGAAAAGGAGCGTCTTAGTTTTCAAGTTTTGGATTTGTTGGAGGCAACGGTGAACAGGATTGAGTCCGATGGCCTTGGTTCACTAAGTCGGGTTATTCGTGCTTTGATTAAGGCATATGTTAGTTTATTCATATTTGAAGATGCCATTGACACATTGTTCAAGATAAAGAGGCATGGAGTCGATCCGTGTTTGTTGTCTTGTGACTTTCTGATTGATAAGTTGGCTAAACATGGGAAAGTGGATATGGCTGTTGTTCTTCGTGAGCAAATGAAGTGGCTTGGGGACCTTGGGTGACAACAAATGTTTTCACATGTCCTATGAATCTTCACGGACTTTGTAAGCGTGGTAGGTCAGATTTTGCTATGAAGTTTTAAGAGCTTTGATAGGTGGAAATGTGCCAGTGGATGTCTTTGGCTATGGAGCTGTGATCCGTGGTTTGTATAAGGAAAATAAACTGAAAGGGGCAGAGATTATTTTTGTTCACATCAATGACATGGAAAAGCAAGGACTAGTTCCTAACATATATTGTAATCGCACCTTGATTCAGGGATATTGTGACTCTGTGAGTCTGGGAACATAACGAAAACTTTGGCTTTCAACGAAGAGATGGGGTAGCCAAACTAATTCTATGATCGTTACTTCAATCCTTCTGTGCTTGTGCAAAATAGACAAGGCATCCAATGTAATAGAAATGTTCAAGAACTATAAGGACTCTCCGACTCTGCATTTTTTTTTATGAAATTGCATATAATGTGGAGATTGATGGCTTGTGCAAAACTGTAAATTTCGACGAGGCTTTGGATTTGCTTAACGAAATGAAGGCTAGAAAGATGGTTCCAGATATTAAGAACTTCACCACTTTGATTCTTGGTTATTATCTCCATGGAAGAATGTTTGATGCTTTAAGTTTATTTGAAGAAATGCCGGAAAAGGGGTCTTAAGCCTGATTGTATTACCAATAACATACTTGTTCGGGGGTTCTCTAGAAATGGTTTTGCAGAATATTTTCTGGATAATATGAAGGGACTAGGTTTGGTTCCAAGCACTGAAACTCAAAAATCGATAATTTGAGTCCTATGTTTGAGTTGAAAGGTGGAGGAAGCGGAAATGTATTTGTGTAGTTTGGAAGATAAGTCTAGGAAACCATTGTGCCATGATTAAAGGCTCCTGTGAATCTGATAATGTGACGAAGGCATATAAAATTTTCCTCTGGTTATTCAGAGAAGGGCGATATGTGAAAAAGACAACTCATTTGAAACTTCGTAGCAGCCTCTGTAGGGGAGGTAAATATGACCTGGCTGTCAAATTATTTGAGATGGTGCTATCTTTAGACGGTTGTGCTACATGTACATAATGGTTTACATATAGTGAGACTTGATTGCACCTCACTACATAGACCATTATATGATATTATGTACAAGTAGCATTATTCATCTTTAGACAGCCGTCCTTTTAAGAAACTGTATCGCAAGTTCATTACTTCACTTTGTTGTGCTAGAAATATGAATAAAGCCTTATGGGCATTTGACAAAATGGTTTTAGAGTATTATCTCTGATGATCTCTTCATTGATATGAAGGACAGGGGTTTTAGTGGTGACATGGTTACTTATAATGTGTCTTTGATGGTCTTTTAAAAGAAAATCAGAGAAGTGCTCCATCTCGAACAGATGACAGAAAAAACGCCGGAAGTGAAGCAGGTGGCTGCGGCTCTTTGGTGTGAAATGGAGGAGATGAGATTAATTGATGTCGTTAGCTACACAGCTTTAATTGACTATCTCTGCCAATCAGGTAACCTAAAAGATGCTCTTGGCATCTTTCATGAATTGGTTGATAGAGGTATAGTACACACCCCTCGTATCCGGCTATTGCAAGCATGGAAACGTGGACAAGTCCATTACTTATGTGAATCATATGAAAACCAAAGGGATTACAACCAGATAGTTTAATCATGTCGACATTAGTAAATGCGGTGAAATTGCATCTTCGACATTGAATTGTCTTCCAACTCTGAAGCTGAGATAATCTCATAATGTGTTTTCCAGTTTCATAAGGTTAGATTTACCTCTTCTTACTGGTGCATGTTTTAGTTCTTCTGTAATTGAAAACTGAATGTTTTGCATATAACCTTCAGTTTGCAGTTTTTCTGTATTATCTTTCTCCATATTGGCCGAAATTGTCTGTCAATTCAGATCGCAATTACATTGGATCAGAGCACTTTGCTGCTTTGACTATTTATTGCGGGTGAAGTTGTGACAAATGTGTTTTTGAGAATTTAGGTGCTGATCCAAGCAATATTTTCATCGAGGCAAGTATTGCCACTTCTTTATGCCGGGTAATAATTTTTTGTGATCTTTGTAACTTGGCGGCAAAATGATCAATTTGGTTCATGGATTATTAGAATATTAGCATTGAAGTCGGGAGATTGCGTTGAGAATTAGAAACTCTAATTCTACCATCAAATGCAATAAAATCGCAGAAAGAAAATAGATACAAGAACACGCAAGATTTATAGATGTTCACTTCAATGTAAAACAACATCCTCTTAAAGTAGTAATTCAGAATTATGAAAAGAAGTTTACAAAATAAAACCCACACTATTTTCTATAACATTTCTCTCTTTTTGAAGGTAATACAAAACCCTAATAACGACTCCTTATTTATAAGACAAATTAACGTACACTAGAGGAATATGTACCAATTTAACTAGACTTTCCAAGGAGGTAATTTTCTTTTTCTCTTGGTGCTTAATAAATTGTTTGCTTTCGTAGGGCCATAATAAGAGTAGGGTTGCTTTTACAGAAGAAACTGGGTGTTTCTTTCGGCTATTTATGAATGTAGGTAAACTCTCAACATTCTTTGTGAAAACACCGAAAGGTACAATATTGCACGCTATCGATTTTTGCTTGAACTAAGCGACATGAAACGAATTAAGATATTAAATAAGCATATATATATTTATTTAAATCTAATCTTCAAAATTACAATCTCATCGCCATGCAAGGTCGAATGAAATCAAAATAGCAAATGCAAATTTCTCTTAGAGCTGTCAGCACATTCCACAATACTAAGAAACACATTCTCATGACAAGGTAAGACAAGTTTGGAATTGTTGTCAAATCCAAATTGTTCCTGTGCTTGATGAAGCAAGAATTTGAAGAGAGGATGGTCTAATGAGCTTAAATTGACAACAAATCTCTTGCAATTTTCCCCTACATATACCACAAAATGACCTTCTGGAACATCTTTTGGGACAAACTCATAATCTTCATGCAGGCAGCTGCTCTTAGGATAATCCCATGTTAAAAGGTTGAACACATTGGAAGCTGTTTTTTTGAACTTCCTAAGGTATATTTTGAGACAATTTCCTTTTCTCATTCTCATGCATGTAGGAGAGAGTCTCTGAGAGAGATGTGCGCGCGCGTATATATGTATCAACGGCGTGTTTATGTGTGTATATATATACTTGAATGAATATATGTAGGATATCAAAAGATATGTCGAAGGGGTACAAGTCACATTTTTCCTTTAAGGCACATTATCTTTGTCTGCTGCATCATTTATTAGTCTATCAACCACTTAAAATAACTTATTTAAAAGTTTAAATAAGTTAGAGAGTGATGGTATTTGTATCAACTTTGTTACCTTCTAATTATTATTATTATTATTATTATTATTATTATTATTATTATTATCTGTTTATGACTTTCTACATACTTGCATGTGGAGTGTTGATGATCTGTTTATGTATATGCATTCACACCAGCTCTTCTTTTTTCTTTTCATTTTTTTCCTATTATATTATAATTATATCGTGCTAATTAATTTATGAATTATTCATGAAAGCACTAAAATGTTCACACGAAAATCTTATGATTATTGCAAATCAAAACAAAAAGGACTCGACTTCATTAAAAATTGTTAGGTTTTTAGTGTGCTGGTAGTTCTTTAAACAAAATGATTGTTATAAAATAGTTGTAAAAGGCAGGGTGTTATTTGGTTGGTAGTATAGTCCTTGAAGGAGTCCAAGATGCTAAGAAGATCACACATGATCGAGGGAATGCAATTAGAAATCTAAAGAGTGTCAAAGAGCCGTACAAGTTATGCTCCAAATTCACAACCACAACTTGCAATGTTATTTTCACATAGAAAACATTATAATATGGTTAAGGCTACTTTTAGAAGAATTGTAGCTCTTTGAATTAGCTTTCCGACACATTTTGAATCACCTCAATCGAATATCAAAAGAGAAAACTATGATAAAAAAACTGACGACTACTTAGTTATTGCTCGCATGTCGCTTAGCTATCGTTTGAGCAACATTGTTTCTCCCGAGGAAACCCTTGTTCGTGTTTTAATGTGCCTAGACTACCTATCTTTTACTATATATACTCAAGCTCTTGCACTTTTTTTGTGTGATTGTTTATTATTCTTTTCTCATGTCATTCTTTAGAGATCTAATAAAAAAACATTCATCCTTTGTGATTTATCATTTTCATTATTGAGATCATTCAACCACACTTTGGGAAAACATCAAATCGAAGAATCCAAAATACTCACTTCCTAAATTCATATTCAAGAATGTACTTTTCAATAACTTTTAGAGTTGCTAAAAATTGAGGGAGGTTGGACAACAAACACATGAAGAGTACAAAAACAAGGCGTTCTTAGTGGTCCACATGAAATAAATAATTCCAAAAGATCTGGAGCAAGTGTGATGAAGCACGTTCCAGCGAACTTTGAAGATTGCAAGAATTAGATCAGCGAGTCTAGTAGATTTTTTAGTTTAGATCATACTGTAAGTTCACATTGTCTATAATTGAAATTACTGGCTTGGTCTTGAAATTTTACCCAGATAAGGTTTTCTTCGTCATCATATTTTGTGTTATTTACTGCTTTCTATATAATTGCGGCATTCAAACCACAAGAAAATTGAATTCATTGACTAACCATCTAGAAATAATTAAAAGTCACTTGTTGCTTATTAATTGTTAATCTTAATTATGCATTAGAGTTAACTAATAACTTTCAAAAATGAAAGTCTCGGTTGCTTTGGACATTTTAATATGCCCATGTTTGAAGGAAATTTCATTTTTAGGAAAAAGTGAACCGTTGTGTAGCCATTTTCCACACTTCTGACACAGTCCCACTGCATGCCGAAATTGTAAGATTCTCTCTCCCCCTTAATTATGTTTAATGATTTCAACCACTCAAATGTTGAAAATTGATTTCCACTTCAGTGAGGGTAGATTTAGAAAGTGGATGGTGTAATTCAAAAGCAAGAATATGTTAAAATCATGTTGCAATATGTTTTCGTGTAAGAGAAATTTGAAATGAGCTGTGATTAACTGTGCAACGGTCCATTTCTTTTAAAAATGACAACAAAATTTCCTCCAAATAGGCTCTATATGTAACATGCTCGAAAAAAATAATTTATATAACCGACTTAAAACGTGTGTGCGTGTGTGTATATATTGAGAGCACACAGAATGATCGGTGGGAAGACAGAGTTTGGTATTGTCAGATGGTGATCTTCAGAAGGTGGAAATCGGTTGATGACAAGAATTGATTGCGAAATCCCATTTGCAGTGCAAAGTTGGATCTTTGTAATTTATAATTTCCCATATAATAATGGTTAGAATTTGGAAGGAAATATAGCCCATGTTTTACCAACATTATTTTTAAACTCTTTTTTTACGTATTCATTTTCGATCATATATTTACTCAATAAAATATTCTATACGTAAATCCAAAAATTTTCTCTACTTTTTAACTACACATTCTTCTAAAAATTATTATTTAAAATTCTATTTTCTTTAAAAAAAAAAAAAGGGTTATCGAAGAGTGGCGTAAACTTGTATCATAACTCATAAGATGGAACATGTAGAAAAAAGGGATGCAAGCAAATTTTTATCGTTTATCCTGTTTAGAAATGCGTGAACGTGAATCCTATTTCAAGCATCTAATTTAACATAGACTTTTGTTCTCTTGAAGGATAAGACTATTCTCATTTGGGTTAAAAGAGTTCGAGGTTATGATATACGTATGATTCACTGGGAATTGTGCCTCAATGTGGATTTAAGTTGTACCACGCGCGATTCAAATTCAGGACATCCAGCCTTAAGAAGAACTTATGGTCCGTTTGATTGCAATGTTGGAAAATGAGTGGAAAGAAAATAAATTACAGAGAAAATAAATCTCTATAACTTATTTTTCAGAGAATTTTTAATTAAGTGTGTTTGATTGTTATAATTTTCCACCCGGAAAATTTTAAAATTTTGAATCATTTTTTGTTCGTTTGACTTTGTTTTAAAGTGATAATTGTTTCAACAATTGGTTATAAAATTTGT
>CAIGRP010032158.1:0-15096 GCA_903798385.1 Fraxinus cuspidata
CTTTTGAGATCAGATGGATATCAGCATCGAGTACCCATGAAAAATAGTTTTTGCCAGATATGTCAAGGTGTAGCAAACTCAAGTTTTGTGATGTATGCCATTTAATTAACTACACAATAAAGCAACAGAAAATACAATTGGTTTCGAAGAATATGATTAAACATCAAGTAGTCAATATCAACATGACATAAGTTGTATGTTTTCCTTCATGGATAAAGACTAATTTAAAATAGTATGTTCTTCGAAACATATGCTACTTCGGGAGCACGTATTTTACTATTACTTTTTCAAGAGTAATATATCAATATTCTCCTAAAAATTATAATTTATGCTCTTCAGGAGCAACTAATATTTTTCGAGAATATTAATTATAATGTTGTGCTACTTCAGAAGCAACAACAAACTATTTATAATAATTAGATCTATGATTAATATTCTTCTGAAATATTAATTATAATGTTGTGTTGCTTCGGGAACAACAACAAAATATTCTTAGAGAATATTTATAGATCTTATGAAATTGCAAATCAGATCTATATTATTGTATTCTTAACTCAAATTTAAAATTGTGCTCTACAATAAAAAAAAATCAACGAGTAAATATATCAAGGTTTAATTAAAACCATATAATATTAATCCACGTAAAGGTATGCATAGTAAAATCACGGTCATAATTTCATTGAATAAAATCGAATAAAAAATAACTAATTAAGATTAGTGAATAATTAGCATGTAATTACAATGAATAATTAGACATAATTACTATATATACAACAACTAGAATAGAAACAACAATTATGCAAGATTCAGAATTTGACAAAAAATGAAAATTTGGTAGTAGAATGAAACGCGCGACAATATGAAACTAATTAACATATTCCAATTAACACAAGGCACATAATGAAACTAAAACTAATTAACATAAACCAGTTAATATAAACCAATTCACGTGAAGCACATAATGAAACCAATTAATTTTGGTACATTGAAACACGATCATGTTTAAAAAGAAATTACTATATTTACGAAAATTTAAGCTTTCGTACTGATAACGTGTTGTTAAAAAAGAGAAAAGAGAATAAAAATCAATAGACTTGTATATCTTATTGAGAATCAAGATCGGTATTTATAGGTTCTAAAATAAGAGTTACAATTGTAATTAAATAAACTTTCTGAACTAGATAAGACTTATTTATATATTATGATAATACTGAATAATCATCAATAATTATCTCATTATTTTACAACAGTACAATATTTTTTCACATATATTAATGATGAAAATTAGCAACAAAAGTTCCAAACTTATTGCATGTGTTATATTTTCACTTCCAACTTTTAAGGCAAATCATTTTACTCCGTAACCTTTCACTTATACTTGTAGTTTCGAAAAACATAAAAAAACTATTGCTAAAATAAGCTTTGAGAAGTATGTTACATTTCAAGAGTATAATTAGGAAATATATAATGTTAATAAAACATAAATTAAAATCTCAAGTACGGGAAAATTTTTTATTCTTCTTCAACACCTACATCGTATACCAGCCCATCTTCTCAATCTCTCTCAACCACCACCACCACAAGCCAGAAATTCCCAGTTGCATGAAAATCGACATCTAGCTCCTAAATTTGAAAAGTAAAGATGTAGTTATTATTTTATGTGGTTATGATCCATTATGCCTATTGTAAATTGATCACAAGATAATTACAATAATAAAATAAACAAGAATAAAATAAGAATATCAAGATTTATGAGGAAATTCAAAATAGAAAAAAAATTACATGCACGGAAGGAGATATTCTCTATAATCAACAATAATTGTGTTTACAATATCAAAATCTCAATACTCTCAATTGAAATCTAAGTTCTTTACATCTCAAAATTTTGTTAAAAGTGTAAATAGAGAAAAACAATGCGAAATATACAGGAGCCTCTTTTTGGAATTCTATATGAAGAAGAAAACATAAAATTCGGAAAGATTGAAATTTACTCGTCACGATGGTGCTAACCCGACGCTCGAGGCAATTCTTCAACAGGGGCACCAGTGCTGCGGTACCAGATCTTTGTCCCATTTTCCTTCAATGGGTGCTGCGGCGCCTACTTTCGGTAATCAATGTTCCAAAGTGTGTTTCTTCATTTCAAAGTCCTTTTTTCAAATCGAACTCTCAGTCCTTGATGAAATTTGATTTTTATCAATTAGGACTATCATACCAAAACTCCTTAAATTTTATTTATCCAACCAAATACCAAATTACAAAGAATTTAGGTCACATCAAACAAATCTCTACCTTGAACTAAATTCCAACACAAGGAATTCAAAACACATCGCCAAGTAAACACCACTCCACATATTCCAAACATCCCCAACAAGTTAAATCAATTATAAACATCAATTAAGTTCAAACAATGCTCAAACTTAACAATATGAAGTGGTTTTGTCATCATATCAGCATGATCATCCTTGGTATCAACCTATTCACTACAATATCATCATGAGCAATCACATAACACAAAAATATTACCTCACATCACTGTGCTTAGTTCTCTCATAAAACAAATGATCCTTAGTTAAGAAAATAACACTCTGACTATCATAATACATTGTAGAAATCTAAAAGTTTTCACTGATTTCACCAATCAATCATTTCAATCACATAGCCTCCTTACATGCTTCTATAATTGCTATGTACTCTGCCTCTATTGTAAACAAAGCTATTGTATTCTGTAAAGTAGCTTTCCAGCTGATAACACAACCTCCAAGGGTAAACATAAGTGATCTCATCTTATTAAGATCCCCCGCATAATACGTATCCATATGCCTAATGAATTCATCTGTATATATACCAAAACGGAAGCAAGTTTTAGAAGAGCCCCTCAAGTATCTGAATATACATTGCACTGCTTTCCAATATTCATTGTCGGGATTTGTCATGTATCTACTAACTGTGCCAACTGCATATGTCAAATCTTATCTTGTACAAACTATAGCATACATAAGCGAACCAACTACACCAGAATAAGAAACCCGAGACATATAATCAATGTCTTCATCTAATTGAGGACACAAATCAGATAATAATTTAAAGTGGGCAGCCAAAGGATTACAGCAACCTTAGCATTCAGCATATTGAACTTTTGAAGCAGTTTCTTAATGTATCCCTTCTGATTTAAATACAAACTGCCAGCATTACTATCTCTCAAGATTTTCATACAAAGAATCTTCCATATTGCACCCAAATCTTTTATCTCAAACTCATCACAAAATTGAGCTTTTACTTTTCTGACTTCTGATTTATCCTTGGCTGCTATAAGCACTTCATCAACATATAACAACAAATATGTAAATGATCCACCATCTCCCTTTCTGAAGTATACACAACTATCACAATTACTTCTAGTGAAATTATGAGCAGTCATAAATGAATTGAACATATTATATCATTATCTCGGTGATTGTTTCAGTCCATACAAAGACTTATTTAACAAGCACAGATAATTTTCCTTTCCAAAAACTATGAAACATTCTGGTTGTTGCATGTGAATGCTGTAACATTATGAAATTTTATAGAATAAGATTATTTAATAATAAATATTTTTTACCTAGATGCATTTTAAGAATTTGTTTTTAAAAAATTGAGAGACTAAAGTAAAATAAGTATTAATTACTGTTATTTGGGACGAATTATTAGATTTTGATAGAGCGAGTTTTAATATATCAATATTGGATTCGTTAAGTAGTTCGTATTAAATGAAGCATCATGGACTTAAAAAAAGTTAATTAGGATAACAAGCCCAAGTTATTGGAGTTCAAAAAAAGTTATCTTTAATTTGAAATTAATTAAGTTGGTTATAATTTAATTTTTGTAGCAACCATGTGCGTATAGGATAAAATTGATTTTAATAAGTTAATCTCTTATTTTAATTTTGATAAAGGTTAATATTAATCATATTTTGATTTTGATAAAGTTCAATTATAATCCTAATTTGATTAAAACCCCGTTACTCCAAATTCTAATGCTACTATACTAGGTCAAATGGAACCAATTTCAAATTAACTTACACGTGTCCTATTTTGATATAAATTCAATTAGATGATTATGATTGGATGATTATTTAAATTAGGATAACCATTTATATGATATAACCGTAATTCTATTATTTGAAACTAATTCTTATCCAAATTCTTTGTATTACACAATTTTTCAATTCTAGTTGTATACAAACTCAATGGTGAATTTCAACTATAAATACTGCAAGAACTCCCATTATTTCATCACAAAAAATATAGAGAGCCAAAGAAAATAGGGAGAAGAAGAGGAAAAAGTATAGAAAAAATAATAGGAGAACTTTTACGCACGAGATTTTATCTTCTTTTCAACCTTTTAATAACGAGGTAAGATACTTATGTGTAAGTGATTTGTTTCCGTATACCTTTATGTATTTAGTTATTTATGCATGAATTGGTGGACCTTCGAATTCTTTATAAAGAGATATGAAATAATTCGAGAATTTAAAATGATCTAAATGAGTATGTCGCTTGATTATTGATATACTACATAAGAGAATAGTGGTATGAAGCGTTTAAATTAATCGTTATATATTTATGTATGGCAATTCCACGTATTTTAGTTGGTATTTTTAAATACTCACTCTTACAATAACTTTACAAAGTTGTTCGGGTCGATTAAATTTGTGGCAGAATGGTGATGCGGGCAACCAACGGATTGAAGGAAAATAAATATTAAGTTTTTCGGTTCTTCAATTTATTAGTTTAGTTTGTTCAAAGACATGTTATTTAATTTTTCGGGTGATTATATTTTTTTAAAGATATAATTTTCATGTTTTAAATTAAATTTATGAACATTTCAATTATTTTTTTATAAATAATTTTATTCCATCATTCTGCATTTAATGTGAAGAAAAATGAATTTTTTTTGTAACACTCCAGTGTTTATCATTCCAAGTCCTTTTTAGCCACAATCTCAAATAAAGCTCTAATTGAGCTATGCTTTACTACTGATGAGAACATATATGTGAAGTCAATACTTGGAATCTAACTATAGCCATTCGCTACCAATGTGACCTTATACTTTGCATCTTCAATCCTTAATGTGCCTTCCTTCGTTTTGAACACCCATTTGCAGTGTACAATCTTTTTATCCTCAAGTAATTTCACCAAGTCCCAAGTATTAATTTTATTTAATGATTCCATCTCTTTCTATATAGCAATCAACTGTCTGCTAGAATCACAGCGACTATGTGCCTTTGAATATGTAGCATGCTCCTCAGTGGAATCAATAATGTCAGCCACACTCAATGTATAAGCTACCAAATTTGGTTCATTAACTTATGTGGATGTCTAATCTACTACGAGGTCTATCCTTAACAAATGAATACTGTGGTGTTACTAGTGGTGTAGGCAAAGTATTGCTGTTTGTCAGCTCTGAACTCAACTGTTTTGAAATCTGTGATTGTTTCCCTAGACCAATTTTCAATTCCACTGAGTTGAATGATTATGTTCCTCAATTTTATCAGAATCCCCACGAGGTGAACCATGAACTATAGCAAGTCCATCAAATACCACATCTCTAGTAACCACTACATTTCTTGTCTTGGGACATCATAATTTATACCAATTCACAGCTGATTTATACCCCAAAAAAATACACTTTCTAGACTTGTGCCCCAACTTCCCATTATCTACGTGAACATAAGCAAGACACCCAAAAATCTTCAAATCCGAATAATAAGAAAGTTTACTAGACCATATATTTTCTGATTTTTTTCTCAATAACAACTAAGGGTAGGCGTTTAATAAAAAGCAAGCTACAGTAGTAGTTTCAACTCAAAAAGTCTTAGGAAACCTAGAATTTGGAAACATACAACGAACATTTTCCATCAAAGTTCTATTCATTCGTTCTACCACACCATTATCTTGAGGAGTTCTAGGCACTGTCAAGTATCCAAGGTGCCTTCTGCCATATAGAAGCTATTGAATTCATCTAAATAAAACTCTAAACCATTATCTGTGCATAGACATTTTACCTACTTTTCAATTTACTTTTCTATTAATGTTTTCCACTCTTTGAAGGTCTAAACACATTACTTTTCTATTTCAAGAAGAATACCCACAATTTCCCAGAGAAATCATCAATTATTGTTAACAAGTAATAAGTACCTCTTTTATAAAGCATCCTAATCGGTCTCCAAAGATCTGAATGGATATACTCAAGTGTTTCCTTCGTGTTGTGTCTTCCTTTAGAAAATCTAACCCTTTTATGTTTTTCAAAAACATAATGCTCACAAAACTTCATCTTATTGGTCTTTTGCCAATCAAGAAGTCATCTTCTACTCAATTCTACCATTCCATTCTCACTTATATGCCAAAGCCACATATGCTAAAATTTTATAATTTCATCATCTATCAAAGAAAAAGTAGAAATTACTGCATCATCTATATTGTATCTACAACTGTATAGAGCTTTAATGTTCCTTCATGACAACAAGAGCACCCCGATTTATATTCAAAACTCCACCTTCACCAGTATCTGTAACCCCTTGAGTCAAGTGCATTCAAAGATATGAGATTTCTCTTCAGTTTATGACTTACATATGTAAGTGTTCTAATAGCCCCATCGAACATTCTGATTCTGTATGTTCCAACTCCAACAATTTTGCAAGGCGAGTTGTTTTCCATAATTACTGTACCTCTTAAAAATCTTTCATATGTTGTAAATCAGTTTCGGTTGAAATACATATGGAAAGTACATACCGAGTCAAGAAACCATGTCAAAAATCACAAGAAGCTCTCTTACAATTTGTCCATCTTCCACTACATCAGCCTCCGCTGTGTTTACAGGTTACTTTCCTTTATCAGTAGCACCAGTAGTCTTGTTTCTATTTTTCAAAGCATAGCAATTAGCTCTAATGTGCCCTTTCTTCTTACAAAAATGTCATATCTTTTTTCATGCCTGAATTTCGATCTGTCCCTCATTTTTTTCCAAGATTCCTACCTTGATTTCTCTCACGTATAATCAGGCCTTCAGTCTAACTCCCAAATCCTCCTGCAAGATGCCTCATCGTTTACTAAGATAGTAAAACATCATAAACCTCCTCCATAGTGGGAGTATCTCCAATATAGAGAATATTATCTCTAAAAATCACATATAATGATGGCAATGAACACAACAATATCAGCGCCAAGTCCTCCAAATCATACTTAACTTTCAATGTCTCCAAATCATCCATGAATTCTTTAAACATAGTTAAGTGATCATCCAATAACGGACTTTCGGACATTTGGTGAGAATAGAAGCGCTGCTTCAAGTGTAACGTGCTGGTCAAACTCTTTTTCATACAAAGTTACTCAAGTTTTAACCACAATGCACGATACTTTTCTCCTTTAGAACATTCTAAAGAATTTGATTTGATAGATATAGATAAATTTGAGATTGGGTTTTTCAATCCCTACCCTGCTTTTCAATCGGCGTCCAGGTTAAAGGCATCTTATCAAAATCAAGCAAGGCTTCTTCCAAATCCATTTGCACGAGAACTACTCGCATCTTCACTTGTCATAAAGTAAATCTCGTGTTTTGATCCAATATATCATCTATAATCATTACCATGCAGAAAATCAACCTTGCATTGATACCATTTTGTTTTAAATTGATAGTAAGATAATGACAATAATGAAATAAACAAGGATAATTTAAGAACACCAAAATTTATGTGAAAATCCAAGATGGGAAAAACCATAGGCAGAGGAGGAGAAATTCTCCATAATCAATAGTAATTGTATTTACAATATCAAGAACTCAATACTCTCAATTGAAGCTCTCAAGATGTTGTTGAATGTGTATGTAGTGATACAAAAATGTGGAATATTTATAAGAGCCTCTTTTTGTAGTTCTAGATGAAGAAGAAAACATAAAATCTAAAAAGATCAAAATTTGCTCGTCACAATGGCACCCTGATGCACAGGGAAATTCCTTCAACAAAGGCATAGGTGTCCCATGCTCAGCACCGATGCACCCACTTTCAGTAATCAATGCTCCAAAGTGTTTTTCTTCATCTCAAAATCCTTGTTCAAGCCAAACTTTCAATCTTTGATGAAATTTGATCTTTATTAATTGGGACTATCAAAACAAAACTCCTTAAACTTCCTTTCTCCAACCAAATACCAAATTACAATGAATTTGGGTTACACCACAACAATTTCCTATTGAATGTGAACTAGCCACATAACCCGCAAAAGCTCAATGAAATTCATAATTGGGGACATTTAGAGTGAGCCAATTCACTGTTTCAACTTTATCAGACGTATGTAGAACAACACTTGAATTTTCAACCTTTTAAACACCCTCTTAGAAGTGAGAAACTATTAGATCCCTTTGACTTTGGCATGGTCGATGCCTTCTTGTCAAGGTCATCTGGGATGTATGTGTGATGCACTAGATAATGTGTACATTCGAGGAAAGGAAGCGAGGCAGAATGTTGACATATACAGTGTGTGAATGGTGCGTTTATACATTCTTATACATTGAGTAACAAAGGCATGTGATGCACGTTTTACTTAATGGCAACATTACATGATCAAAATTCAAGGCACAAAAGTGGTAAACTTCGATTTCAGTATTTGTGTTCAAGCTGAATGCTGACAACAAGACATGGATAGATTTTGGTTTACTTTTTTAGCTAACTTAGTTCATATTTAAGTCTGAAAAACAAGCACAAGAATTGTTTATGACCAGACAATTGAAGACGGTTTGCTAAGTGCCTGAAAATGGAGCATTTTGGCATAATGGGAAAACTGTGTTTAACTACCCTAGTAGTTGGGGGTGTCAACTACATACGAATTTGTGTATTTATATTCTAATATTGATGCAACAATGAAAGTGAATTGTGTTAGCCCTTTACTAAAATCGTAAAGGTTGGGAAGGGTTCTTGTAAATATTGCATTTTGTCTCTATCTTCTATATTTCCTTATCCTTAGCCAATTTTCGTCAATTTTAATTGTGTTCTCGTGCGGGAGTTGGCTAATCGAGATGTGAATTCTCAGTGTCATTATAGGTCTAATTGAAGGATTATCCTTTGACAATTAATATCGGAGATAGTTTTAGGCGATTGCCGACTGGAAACATAATAATGATAAGTCAAAATCAGAAGGACCAAGTTGGAATGCTTGAAAATGTTGTTGGTGCCTTGATGATCAACGATGCTATCAATTTAGCAACTCAAGACATGAATTGAAACAATTGCACGCTAAAAATTAAAGCGGGATTTTAATGCCTTGGTTGTTGAGACGAATGAAAAGTTCACGTCCATGCTGGGTTTGTGATGGCCATGATAGAAAATGTGGATTCTCGTCTAGATGTGACGGACATTGATGCGTTGGTGGAATTAAGGCTGCACAATTATTCCTCTAACATGATGAAGCTCTTTGATGGCAAAAATGGGAAGGAATGACCTTCAAAAGATGAGTCGAAGTCTGATAAACATGTAATTAGATTTCAAAATCAAAAGAAAGTAAATCATCCCAAAAGCAAGTGAAGAATTGTAATGGTTGCTTCATTTTGCACCCGGTCTTATGTGCTCAAGAGTGACCAAGGCGGGATAAGGTTAATCTTTAACACTTGAAGAGAAAGAGACGAAAGTGACTATCGACGAATCATTGATCTGGTTAAATCCAATACAACTTGTTGCTGCAAACATCAATTAACTCTAATGTACGTGATTTGTTGCTGCTAGTGTAAATTAGGTGGAGGCACTTGATTGCAGCAGTATATATGGTTGGTTTAGGGTGTGGAGTTTTCTGTTGGCAGTGTTTGATGATTGATGCACGTGGATTAACAAAGGATGGTGTCACGGTAGCAAAGAGCATTGAATTCAAGGACAAAGTCAAGAATATTTGTGCAAGCATTGTAAAGCAGGTCGCAAATGCTACAAATGATGTTGCTGGTGATGGTATGTTTTCAGATCACGGATATGATTGTTGTTTAGTATCACAGCTCCCCTTGTTATGAAGTTCTGTGTCCTATTGAACATGTTTTTATGTCCAGGTACTACTTGTGCTGCTGTCTTCACTCGTTCCATATTCACTTAAGGCTACAAGTCGTTGCACCTGGCATGAATTCGATGGATCTAAGACGTGGTATTACTATGACAATTGATGCTGTTGTTACAAACTTGAAGAGCAGAGCCCGGATGATAAGTATGTCTGAGGAAATTGCACAGGTTTGTCACCACTTTCAAGTCATTAGCTTATCTAACAGGTTTTAGTGATTTTTCAAAATTCTATTCAGGGCTGGTGTTATCTAATGCTTCTGAAATGGCACCACTTAACCTGTTAGAGGTTGAAATGAAGTTTAATGTATAAATTGTCTAATTTGTTCTATTTCCTGCAAGGATGCTATTAATTCAGACTATGCATTTATAGGTTGGAACAATCTCTGCAAATGGAGAAAGAGAGATTGGTGAGTTGATTGCAAAGGCTATGGAGAAAGTGGGCAAAGAAGGTGTCATAACAATTCAAGTAAGTACCCTATCAATGTGCAACGTGAGCAATTGAGGTGAGCTAGACGCTTCTGCAGCGAGTCAGTTGTTATTGTGTCTTGAGAATTAGCTGTGCCCTATCTTTTCTGGTCTTTTTTCCCCTTGGTCAAGTTAAAAAATGGACTGTGGTAGGAGTAGATCTAAATGTCTGTGTACTGCAGACATGCAAGCTATACATTCACTAGTAGAAAAGTTGTCATTAATAAGATTTATAAGAATAGTGGAGGTGTCTTGCAGATGATCTATTTTGCTTATGAATCAATTTGCTATTATCTTTGAGAATAATTGGGAAAAAGGGGAAATTAAGAATTAGAAATGGGCTGGCACTGACATGTAGATTTTCTACTTGCTATTTGTTAGTATGGTATTTTGAGCAGCAATTGTCTTGTTCACAGGTAGATTCAAGTGCTAATTATAGTTTGTCTTGATTTCAATTTCTTGCCACCAATTTATACATGTGTGCACCTATATGAGGCTTTAATAAATTTTCTACTCTCTGGTTGTCCAGTTTCATTTTCTATGTTCTTGCCCGTTGAAATTAAATGTACATTTTTTCCTCCTTATTTCTATTTCTGTCTCATCTGTCTAATGTGGTTGCCATACTTGCTACTTAGTACAGAATATGATGCTCTGGATATGTAATTGTTGGTATTTCTATGCTGTAGGATGGGAAGACATTGTTCAACGAATTGGAAGTTGTTGAGGGAATGAAGCTAGACAGAGGCTATATTTCGCCATATTTCAACAAACCCAAAGAATCAGAAATGTGATATAATTCATTCCACTCTAGCACTTCTTAACTGGACGTGCCCTCGGTTTTATTTCACTTTTAATGCACAAATTCTGACTAATAACAGGAGTCGGATGACCCTCTCATTCTAATTCACGAGGAGAATTTCAAGCTTATACGCCATTGTTATAGGTTCTAGAGCTGGCTTTGAAGGTAGTTTTTTATGCATTTTTATTTGAGATATCGTTCTCCATAACCATTGTGATTTGATTTGTATTGTTGACTTATTTTGGCGTGTCTGTCCAGAGGCAGAGACATCTTTTGATAGTTGCTGAAGATGTGGAAAGTGAAGCACTTGCAACTCTGATCCTTTACAAGCTTCGGGCTGGAATCAAGGTACTTCTGAAATATCAAAAGTAACTGTTTTCCAAGCCAATTATTCTACTTTTTGTGGAATTTTGCTCATTGTATTTTAAATTCACGTTAAAGGTTTGTGCTATAAAAGCTCCTGGGTTTGGTAAAAATAGGAAGGCTAGTTTGCAGGATCTTGCCGTTTTAATAGGAGGCCAGGTGATTGAATTATTCTATATACTTAATTGTGCTAAATTTACTATATTCCACCACACTTTTTTTTCCTTTTTAGTTAAAGGAGGGCGGTACCTCCTATATTTTATTAATATACCCTCATTTGTGGTTAAGGAATACCTTGGTTACATGAACAAATAATGAAAGCAGTAAATGAGGAAGTACTATTTTCCTTACAATGAAAATAAATGATAAAGGAAAATTATAAAATTGTAAAAAAGAAAGTACTACTTTTCATACAATAAGAACTACTAAAAATAAAATCAAAAATAAGAATAAAAAATAAAAAACCTTACTCTAATGCTGGATAGTCCATGTTTATCAATCTGTACGAGTGTCCTAATATGTCGTGGTAGGTCAGCTGCTCCATATATTTGATATCGCGATAATTCCAACCCTTTGCAGCAAGAGCATCTACAACCTGATTCCCTTCTCTAAGGATGTAGGAAATTGTGTCTCTGTCGAATGATACGATATCTGTGATTTGTCTGAGTATGCCTTGAATAGCACATGGCCCTCCTCCTCTAGTGATGCAATGGATAGCCACTACAGAATCTGACTCAATCCAAATGTCAAAAAGACATGGTCAAGAATAGCCGTGAGTTCTGCCTCCAATATCATGCACGATCCATACGAAGCTGAGAAAGCCATAATACAGTTTCCTCTGTGATCTCTAATGATTCCTCCTCCTCTCGTAAAATCATTCTTGACATATACATCAGTATTGATCGTGATAGATTCGACTGATGGAGTGCGCCACCAAACTAGAACGGGAGGAGATGAGGAAGGAGAGTCCAAAGAAATACCAAAGATGGGTGCAAGTGTCAAACACCCTAGCCAATGCACAACTCGAAATAGTATTCCCATCCGAAGAAAATGGATCACGCGATAAACCCTCCAAATGATATGTCTGGCCACCATGCAAATCCCCTTATGCTTCGCATTATTCCTCTGGTCCATAGAAACCAAAATATCAGTAGAGGTATAATAGTGCGAATGTGTCCATAACGAACATAATGTCCAAAATATCACCATCTCTGGAACCTCTGTTTGACTCCCTCTCCCGAAATCATAGGTATCTGAAAATATTCCCAAAATGCTGTCATACCTGATCGGAGATGCTACTGCCAGTGAAGATGTAACTGATAGTCTCAATTTTGGAACAACACTGGCAGTGAGAGGCTAACCGGCATCCAATCCTTCTCTGAATAACCACATCTACTGGAATGAGGTTCTTAATAGTCTCCAGCATAAGAATGAGATAGTAATCGGAAAAATGTAGCTCCACAGTAACCGATACGAATCTTGATACTGGCGTCCCGTACGTATGAGCTACCATGCTGAATTGGTAGCGAAGCTACCATCCGATGTATCCAGTCAAATAATGCGATCCGGGGTATCTACCCATAAAGGTATAACCTCAATCTGTACCGCTATAAGAGGAGGGAAAACATGTAATAAACGTCCTATATCTCATCTAGTATCATCAAAAAAATTCTGCACTCTCGCAGATGTGTGATGTCGATGTGGGAATAGGGATGCTAACGTGATCTCACCCATCCAACAATCATACCAAAGAATATCTTACTTGCTCCAATGTGCCATGCAATGTGTGACTTTGTCCGAGGCCCAACTAATCTCAGCCTCTTCCAGGTAGGAGATGCTGAGTTGGGAACAACTGCAAGTGAATGATGTGTCCACATACAATACTTACCCAATAAAAACTTAGCCTAAAGTGATCTCTGAGAATGGAACAACCACCAAAGCTTCATGGAGAAGGTGTCAACCACATCATGTAATCTCCTAAAGCCTAGACCACCCTCATCAATAAGAAGGAAAATCTCATTCCATCTTAGCCAATGTAAACATCGTGCCTGCTCCTTGGAGTCCCGCAGAAAATGCATAAAGATGCTCTCAAATTTCTTGAGGACAACTTTTGGGGGCTGCATAATCTAAAGAAGATTTAATGTCATGGAAAAAGCACTGACCTTAGCAAGGTAAAACGGCCCCAGGTGATAATAATCTTGAACCCCAACCTGAGATCCCGACCTTCTAGATAAGGTCATCATAAATGAAGCTCATCTTGGTTCTCTTAAATAAGGGGACCCCAAGATAAGTGAAAGGCTACTGCTAGTGTCGAAATCTACGTCTGATCTGATTAATAGATGCACGTCTGGGTAATATAAGCCTGTTATTGTCCTTGTTCACCAATTGACCAGAAACCTACTCGTAATGCTCCAGACAATCAAAAATCCTCTTGATAACTATTTTTGGGCATTTGCGAATATGAACATATCATCAGCAAATGAAATGTGTGAGACAAGAGTACTACCTCCTTACCAATAATACATACTAAGATATTCCTAAAACCTCTAAATGAGTAAGCGTGAGAAGTAATATACAGTTATGATGAACAAGGATGGCGAGATGGGATCACTCTATCTGAGCCTTCATGATGAGGGCAAAAAACCACATGGGCGACCATTTAGGAGGACAGAAAAATGATACTCCAAGATACACCGCCTGATCATGTCGATCCAGATCTGATCAAATCCAAATGCCTCCAAAACATAATAAATGAAGCCACAGTCCAAGTGATCATATGCTTTAGCCATGTCTAGTTTCCGCATAACATTCCCTCCACGCACTCTGTCATCCAACGTGTGTAGAAGCTCCTGAGTCAACAAAACATTGTCCCCAATAAGGCGACCGGGGACAAAACCACTCTGCTGTGGAGAAATGATGCGGGGCAGTAAAGAACTCAACCTAGTGTTCAACAACTTAGTGATAATCTTGTTGAACACAGTACACAGGCTGATAGGACGGAAATCCGTCCAACTACTAGCATCCTGCCTCTTCGGGAGCAAAACAATGGACGTGGCAGCAAATCCTCTTGGCAGATGGCCACCCTCAAAGAAATCGATGACTGCACCATACACGTCATGCTGTATAATTTCCCAACAATGCTGGTAGAACAATGATGAGAAACCATCAGGACCTGCGACACTGTCAGCATCANGCAATACAATAGTAGTAGCAGCAAACCCCATGGAAGATGGCCGCTACAATAAAAAAAATCCAAGATTGCCTTGTATACGTCATCTTAAAACAATGTCCCAGCAATGCTAGAAAAATAGGGATAAGAACCCATCCGAGCCGGTAACACTGTCAGCATTTAAACCGAAAATCGCATCCCGTACCTCTTGAATCAAAGGGGGACGATTTAGTG
>CAIGRP010032169.1:0-15499 GCA_903798385.1 Fraxinus cuspidata
AGTTGGTTGGATTACTTGTGAGTGTAGAAAGACTGACTTAACGTTTTTTCGTGAGGGACAGGAATTGGGAACGTTAAGGCCGCACGGCGCTTAGTAGTTCAAGTGTAACGAATTGGGAACGTTAAGGCCGCACGGCGCTTAGTAGTTCAAGTGTAACGAAACTAAGCCCGTGACACCAGCCTACCTTAATTCCAGGAGCTTGCTGCCTACCTTAATTTCAAGAGTGTGCTTTACTTTCCATGGAATTAAGAAGCCAGAACATGACCAACTGGTCTTTGCACAACCATGCCTCATAGGTAGAGGACTCATCTGGAGCTTTTATGCTTCCATTGATAGAGCCAAGCTTCGATCTTCCACCAAGAGAGAGAGAAATAGCTCTTGACCATGAAAGATAATTAAACTCATTCAATAAAACTGAACTGAGTCTTTGATTTGGATTAACCTCAACTTCAATAAGACTTGAAGAGGAAGAAGTAATTGAGTTTTCTTCATCCATCAGAGTAGTGAGTGAAAAAAAATTCAGAGAGGTCTAGTTGAGGATTAGCTTTGATACCATATGGAAATTTCTGTCTTGTATATTTTATGTCTTGTGAGAAAATATACAGAGGATATATAGAAGAAATAAAGGCCTACAGAAATTGAGTGCAAATCACTCAATCTCTTCCTAGAAGAAGTCTAGCTGCAGCTTGCAGAACATGGAAAGTAAAGCACACTCCTGAAATTAAGGTAGGCAGCAAGCTCCTGGAATTAAAGTAGGCTGAGCTGCAATAAACATGACTGCAGAAGTCAGTGACTTCTAATAGTCATATTATGATTTCACTATTTGAGAATCTTAAATAAATCATTTTATAATAGTACCACATTAAATAACGTTGAGTTGGAATGAGTAAATTTAGATGTATTTTTAGAAGCAAATATGTTAGAAGTTTAAAAATTGAAATTTAAGTTACATTCTTCATCTAGTTATTTGCAATCAATTCGTTGAAGTGGTTGAAAATTCATGCATTCAATTCCCTAAAGTAGGGAAGATAAGTGACTACATATTTTGAAGAAAAGATTTTAAGTTACAAATAGAAGTTAGTGAGAGGTTTGCTAAAAAATGGGTATTAAATGACAGATCCTAATTGTCATTGCCCTCAAATATACTATATCAACTGCTACAAAGCAAAAAAGAAACTGCAGTACACAAAAGAGAGTTATAACAGCACTTACACCACATAAAGGAACTGAAGCAGTACCAGCATGAGGTCCGCCTAGTGAGATAAAATTCTTCACCTGTGATATAAACAGGAAAAGTGTAAGTAAACCAAGTGATGCACAAACATTGGCGACAGTTCATCAAAAAAGCTTGCCATTCTGCATCATAAAAGATGTACAAATTGATTAATTAACTTGATGTTTACAAGAGATACTAGTCTTCTGTAGTAGGTCATTAATAACATTCATCAAAAGTTTTTTGTAGGAACATTTATTACGAATTGAAAAAATGTTTGACATACACGCATGTAATTTTCTAACAGAACAAAGCCCAACTCATAACAATTACTATGCACGCAAAATCACGTCTTAAAAAGTCTGGAAAAGATCTACAGAAAATAAACTTGCAAAATCAATTTAAGTTGGTCCCTACCGGTGGTCCTCCATCACAGAACTCCACAACACCTCTGCCGATTAAGTTACCCTACATGTACAACCAAGAAACTGATTAAACATCATATTAATAATGAATTCTTTTTAAAAATGACGACAATAATATTGAAAGATATATTATTAACAGTAGTAATAATATTCATAAAAAACTTTATATTTTAAGCAGCAAAATGTATTCATCTGATTGCTTTACTTGTAAATGCAAAAATGTCGAAGTTAATCATAATTGACTACGTTCTGTGCCAGATCACAAAAGAGTTTGATGTGTTTTCAAAAGAAGTACATAAATAAAGAGGAAGAAAAGACGAGCTAGAGAGAGAGTTGCATTTTTGGGTGGACAGTAGGGATGGGGGGGTGGGGGGGGGGGGGGTAGGGCAGGGGTAGGTTGATAGGGGGGGGGGGGGGGTTAGGGGCAGCTTTCTATATCCATGCAAAAGATTGAGAATTGCATGTCATTTTATTTGGTTTTCCACATCTTTGTCGAATGCAATCTTTTCACAGGGAAATTGTAACACATAAAGCCACCAAATACTTTTGCTGAAGAATAAAAAAATGGACATTATA
Organism: Fraxinus cuspidata; assembly: GCA_903798385.1. NCBI lineage: Eukaryota > Viridiplantae > Streptophyta > Magnoliopsida > Lamiales > Oleaceae > Fraxinus > Fraxinus cuspidata. The sequence continues at coordinate 2,215 of CAIGRP010032169.1, forward strand.
ATTTGTGAGCTACAACATGAAATGTAATATCCATGACAGTCACCTGTGAGAGGCCAACAATGTTGTAGCCCTGTTGGAGTTCTTCCATTTGCTTCACCTATAGTTTGTTTTGAGCTCATTAGGGAGATAAAAAACTGCAGGAACCAGCTCATCACTAAATGTAATGCACTTAAGCAACTTTGCGTCCTACCTTATCGCAAGCGATTTCTGTCTGCAGAAAAGTGAAGAAGGCAATTATCAACTTACAATCGTTAGATGGAAATTGATGCATCCAAGATGAAAAATAAAAGATAACATTATTTTTCCCTTACTTGTTCCTGTAGGTTCATAAACCAGGAATCCCATGCTCCATCACCAATTTCTCTAAAGTGTTGAGAAATGAAAAACATAAAATAAAATAAAAGATAAACTGGTTAGAAAACAATCCAGTACAAAATAAGAGAAAAGAAAATGATTTATAATGGAAAAAACCTAGAGCTTCTCTCGAGCCAAATGAAATATATTCTCTCTATCATTAAGGTTCGGACAAAATATAATGTGAAGGGAAGAGAACTATGTTAACAGAAATTCAGCATAGCACTGCTATGTAGCAAGGATAAAAGATATGATCTAGGAGACTAGGACGGAACGCAAGGACAATAACTCAATACACATATTCCAGAAAATGAATATGATTATCAAGAAAGTAAGAGATTTCAATCCAACCAGAAGTCTTCCCATATAAAATCTTGATGTGATATGAAGTTATAATAATGTTTTTATGCGTATAATCCAAGGACATTTTCCATGAAAATAACTCGTAACTAATGGACTTTGAACCTTGACAGCATCAATATTAACACTGGCTCCAAATGTATCCAAGTAAACCATTCTCAAATCAAACTAATTTTTTTGCTTTTAAATAGTCAAATGTTGTCTCAAAAGAATATGCAAAAAATATGTAAGTCTTTTCTTTGTTTTTTTGGTTGAACAAATCAATAGGATCTAATCTAATTAGTTCACTTTACTAAAAGAAAAGAAAACATGTCAAATTACCAGATACAAAGACAATAAGCCCTTGCTTGGTGTAGATTTTTAATAGATTAAATCAGATTATACCAAACAGAGGCTAAGAAATATATAGATGAATATTGGAAACATAGCCGGATTTCGCCTATTTCAAATAATCTGAAGTCAATCAGACTACTATGAATCTTTAATTTGTATTAGAAGTCAACTTCTAATAATTTGTTTTCCTAATAACATCTTAACACTAGTTTATACAACAGTGCAAAAATAATTTTTAAAAAAAGGCTTAAAAATGGGGATTTCTGTACAATTCGATAAGAATCGTACATGCAATATCCTTTACACTTGGACCACTCGCTGAGTTCCTGGGTAAAATGTTTGACTCCTCTGTTGGAGCACTGATCTCCAATTCCTGCCATACCGAAAACCCATAAAATTAACCTTTATATCATAACAAGGTCCACTATGAAAGCATAATATTGTTGAAGTAGCTAAAGAAATAAACAAAAAATACCATGGAATACAATAAAAGGTATTGAAGATGAGAAATGGATGGAAGAGAAGGCAATGATAGTGAAGATTATGGAAATAAACCGTCGTGATGATGAAGGATCAGACATGGATATTGCACAAAACTGATAATTTTTAATTTTTTTCTCTGTTTTCCTTATCTTTTCCCAGGGACTTGTGCGCCAAACCGGGGAGGAGCACACACGGATGGTATATCGTTCGTACTTGATACTCTCAGGTCTTGCCAAGATTGGTGTTCTTATTGACTATGCAGAAAATTACAGTTGAAATCCTCGATCTATTGAAAATGTATCAAGTGGATATTTATTCTATTTTTATTCCGGCCAGAGTCCTCAACATTTCATTTTTGTAGGTTTGAGTCCCAGATAACGTTATTATCCCTATTCTTGGACGATTTCATGTGTTGCACATGTATCGAGGAAGACCGGTTGACATAGACAGCATCTATGTGACTAGTAATGCAAAACTGAGGTGAAGTTGACTGTAAGATGATAAAACTATCGGCAAACATCGAACTGTGATTTGGGAAGCTTTATAGAAAGAGTTGAAGTACCAATTTTTGCCTTTATGTGAGTCATATACGAAAGCTGACACTATACAAAAATACATATACGAAAGCTGACAAGTGGGACTAGCCTTCGAAATCTAAGGAAGGTGAATCGTCCTAAAAGCAGGTGAAATCACAAGGTGGCTAATTTATGTGCAATGGGCCTCATTGTGCTCATAGCTATCCAACAGAGAAAGATAATGAAATGATTTTTGAAAAATAGTAATAAATGCATTTTATACACTTATCTGGACTATTAAATGAGGTTAATTGGTATTAATTTTGATGACTTGTGACCTAATTATATGTATATTTCATTTGTTAGATAAAACACGATACAAATTGAAGGGATTAGATAAAAAGAGTGTAAAAAAAGGAAGTAAATTCAATGTTCGAAAATCAAAGTACAAATTTTCAATAGTGGACTCGGACCATAAAACGATGACTGAAGATCAAATAGAATCAATTAGATGCAATTAAAAGTTAAAGTAGTGAAATATAGCCTAAGTATTTTTACAAATCAATTTTCAATCAAAAAGTTATGTTCCAAATTTTTTAACTTTAAATTGAGACTCATTTTTCACATAGTAAACATTCGAATTGAAAATTTGATAGTTTTAAAAGAATTGTATCCATTTACGTTGGTTTTTCCAATGCACTTTCAATCACGTTAAACGAATATTAGGAGAAAACATTATGGCAAGAATACTAAATGATGTTCAATCCTCAAAAAACTTTAGGTGGCTCTCTTGTCGGTGCACGTGCACCGCCCACTTTTAGCTTCCCAAGGCCATTTTGGCAAGGCTGAATGCAATCAAGATATATAGGGCGCGTGGACGATGGGTAATTTTCATGAAACGGGCCAAATTTAATCATTTGAACTCGGACTAAGAATGAGGATACATTATATTGGGAATGTTTGTATACATTCACTAATCCCTTTATGTTCAAACTTGAAAACAAGCAATTGACAAACTGATGAAGGTTACATGCCTGAGAGAAAGTATGTATCTACGCATGGGGACGATGTCATCGTACTTATGGGAGTTGGTCATTCCTTGTTGAATGAGAAGGCATTTGCAAAATATGATAATGAACTTGTCATGTTGAATGAAAACAAAATACGTATGGGATATTTCGTATTCTTAAGCGAATTTAAAATGTGGGAATATAATTCACTTGAAAAGGCTGAAAGGAAATAATTGTCGTTACCTATGGATTTAGACAGTGAATCGAACATTCAACTTGGGGAGATATCAACTATTGACTAGTAGCATAAAGAGGATAACAAATTAATTACAAATGAACCAATCGAACAAGTGGAAGTTAATGAAGGTGGAATTAACACACATTCTTTCGACTTCATCGATTGTTCAACAATTGAATTTGTGATTAATCTGAAGAGAAGATAGAAGTCTACGTGGTTGATTTTAAATCGGATGTAATAGGCAAGTCATATAACATTGAAAGAGGCAATGTTAAGATTTGAAAAATTAACGAAAATTGGAGCAAAGTTAAAAAAGAAAATTAAGCAATGCATCAAAAGCTTTATTCAAAATTCCATGATACAGATTGTCGAAGTCGAGCTAATGAATATATATAAGCGCTTAGTGAGAGACAACCAAAATTTCTTCTATTTTATTTATTTTGCTTTCTGTAATACAAGATTAGTAAATTTTATTACTTCTAGTAGTTTATGGTATCTTCATCACCATATTTTCTCTATAGATTGTGTTTGAACTTATTATAAATTGTTCCATGTTATAACTGATTTCTATTTATTTTGAAGGAATGTGACATCTGAACACATTAGACAAAGAAAAAAGGCATAGCAAGTAATCTAACAATTTCATACCAATCCATCCACCACCTGCAGATTTATATCAAGACAATACTTTGTTTCTTTTTTGTTCTTAACTTTTAATATTGTTGGCCTACTATGATGCATATATTTGGAAACATGTGTTAGACTATAAATTGTAAGAAAATTTGCATGTTATGTTGATTTATGCGAGTTCGTATGAAATTTGATATTTTGCGCAGGAGATTTTTATTTTGTATCATGAAGGATTAATTTGATTCAAACTTTTGAACATATTGAAAAATAGTTGACCTTAGATGCTAAATCAAAACAAACACTACATTATACATTCTTAACCAATTCTATGATAGTTTGTGAATGATTGAGATATTGTAAAGAGACATTGACATAAATATGGATTCCGTGTGTACTATACTTTATGTGAATTGTCTAAAGCCAATAAGTTGAAAATTAATTGAAATCTTAAGTTATGGGTCAGTTCTTAAGAATGAGTGTTTAAAAAATGGAATTGTACTAATCATTGCATAAAAAGGAAAAAAAAAGTTGTCATATTATGAAACTACCCTAAAAGTTCTCAATGAGAACACTTATTGGAAATTCAAAAAGAAGACTCAAAAAGGAATCAAACTAGTGCAAGAAACAAAATATGCACGGCAAACTTGAAAAAACATGTGCATGAAATAGAAGACGCGCTATATACTTGACTACGCCCCGAACACTTATTTGAAAGAATTAAACATCTGACAGTAAATTATTAGCTTATTTAATTCTTGGAGGTTGAAGCAATAAAAAAAAAAGAGAGAGAGAGAATCCTCATGTGTTGATGTATTGAGAATAAGTTTGTGTATGCATCTTACGAGAGAAGAAATGATAAATTTGATCATTGAGGGGTCGGGACTTGAATTATTTTATGAATTTATGATGTTTTACATGAATCTTCACACATACATGCCGATTTGTATTGAATAAGTAGAAATTAAATTTAACAATGTGATTTTCAAGTAGTTCATAATTTTAACTCAGAAATTCCAATCTTAAGACTAATGGTAGATTTCCTAACCATGTTTTTTTTTAAATATTGGTTAAGTCAAGTTCTATTTTGTTTTAGGACAAAAAATTGTTCAAGTTTGAGGGCATATGATAGTGTATTTTATACACTTACTTGGGCCATTCAATGGGGCTTATTATTATTAATTTTGATTATTTATAACTTAATTGTGTGTATAATTTATTTTTCAGGTAAAATTCGATGAAAATAAAAGGAATTGACAAAAGGAGCGAAAATAGGCAAAAATAGAGAACAATCAAAGTTCGAGGATCAATGCGTAAATTTTCAATGGTGCATTCAGATCATAAAATGATGAATGAAGATCATATAGGATTAATTTGATGCAATTAGAAGCCAAATAATTGAAATATAGTCAAAGTATTTTTATAAATCAATTTCCAACCGGAAAACTTAGAGCATGTTCTCTTTATCATATTCAAACCGTTTTCTGCTTTCGATTTTCCAAAACAGTGAAAACACATTCTCTTTCCCATTTTCAAAACGAGTTTTTGAAAATAAGTTAAAATTTTACAAAGAAAACACAAAACGACAAATTTGCCTTTTTGGGTGTTTTCAGTTATAATCAAGTCAAAATTTTCAAAACACGTTATGAGTGTTTTCAAAATGTCAAAAAGAACACATTTTCAACAATCTCAATAGACACTCAAAATACAAAACACCTAAGAATTAACGGAAAACAAAAATTAAGGGTCTGTTCTCTTTACCATTTTCAAGCCGTGTTCTGCTTTCGATTTTCCAAAACAGCGAAAACGCGTTTTTGAACAAGTTAAAAATTTATGAAGAAAACTCAAAACGACAAATTGTTGTTTTGGATGTTTTCAATTATAATCAAGTCAAAATTTTCAAAACGCATTTTGAGTGTTCTCAAAATAATTTTTTAAAATATCAAAAAGAACACATTTTCAATAATCTCATAATGGACACTCAAAACACAAAACCCAAAATGAATACAAAACTAAAAATACAAAAATAAAATATAAAGAGAACAACCCCTTATACTTTAGATTTTCAGCCTCAGATTAAGACTCATTTTTTTGAATGGTAAACATTCAAATTGAAAATTGATATATCCGGAAGAATTGTATCCGTTTGAGTTATATTTCCCATACACTTTGAATCACGTTAATTGATTATCATTAGAGAAAGTTATGACAGAAATACTAACAATTGTACATTCCTCGTAAACTTCGGGGTAGCGCTCATACCAACTCGCACATGCCAACCACTTTTTGTCTTCTGGAGGGCATTTTGGCAAGATTGCATGCATGCAAGATCCATAGGGGCACATGGACCTTGGGTAATTCTCATAAGACGAGCCAAATTTTCCTTTTTCGATCAAAACGCTTCGGAACTCAAATTGGATGCGATTTTGACTTAATTTTTTACTCTTATGAATACTAGAACTACCATTGAGAGGAACTCTCTCTAACCTCTAATTACACATTCAAATCATGTCAAGAACAAAAGGTCAATTGATATATTTTGAAAGCAAATCAAACTCTAGTAAAATTGAAGGCCAATTAAATCTAAATTTTGAAGAATTCAACATTGAAATCGAAGATCAAGATTTCTTATATTCATTCATGATTATGAAGATATTTATTCATAATTATTTTTGTAATTTATAAGAAATAATGCTTGGCCAGATCCGTAATTATATTCGATGAAGATGAACCATATTATTTATTTATTTTAATTCAAAACTAGTAGTTTAGCATTTCTTGCATTCCTTGATTAATTTTGCATTTTCATTCCATTATTTAATTGTTTGACCATCAATTAGATAATTAGTTGTTTGATGTAGTGTTAAGAGAATCACAAAAAGTTTAGAACACGGCAAGATTAACACACGAGTAATATATAATAGAAATGACAATATCCTACGTGCAATCATATAGATAATCTAATATTTAATACATTCTAATCATTCAAATTCGGACTAATAATAAGGTCGGGTATCGTGATTAGAATATAATTAATTTACCTTGAAAAAGAAAGTTAATACCTTACATTTTATCTATTGTCAAGAATACATGAACGTAACTAAATTACATAATTAAGAATTGAAATTGATAGCAGTAGACGAACTCTAAATTCAATACAATCATCCATAATTTGATACAAACAACACTTTTTTCATATTTTTTAGATTAAATTAGAATAAATCACAAAAGTAAAATCTTTTTTGTTTACATAATTCTAATTCAATACAAAACTTGAATTGAAATTTATTCCAAGGGATGAAACTCTTCTTATCACATCCTTTAATTATCAACAATCACGTACGCTCTTTGATTGGGAATTAGAAATTGACGTAGATTATAGAGACAAAGTAGAAGCAATGAATATTGTTTACTCCTTTTTCCTTTGCTTTACCGTTAGGGCCTGTTTGATATGCTTTTATTTTTCATGGAAATTGAAATTGAAATTTTGTTTCCTACTTTTGCCTTATTTGATTGTACTTTTTTTCCTTGAAATTGGTTTTCCACCTTTGCTAGTTTTCCACTTTTTTTTCCTTGAAATTTCATCTTATTTTTTTGTTTGCTTTTTTTTTTTTTTTTGGGAATAAAAACAAATTCTATCCCAAATTGTAAAAAAAAAAAATCCGTTCAATTGACAATTTTAATGTAAAACAAAGCCAAACGAACACAAAAAAATTTCCAATTTTTTTTTTGGCAATCAAAACAAATTATATCNTCATTTGCATGGTGTTTTTTTTTTTTTTTTTGGGAATAAAAACAAATTCTATCCCAAATTGTAAAAAAAAAAATCCGTTCAATTGACAATTTTAATGTAAAACAAAGCCAAACGAACACAAAAAAATTTCCAATTTTTTTTTTGGCAATCAAAACAAATTATATCCCGAATTATAAGAAATTATATCATTTTAATTGACAATTTTCATGAAAAATAAAGCCAAATGAACACTAAAAGATAGAAAATTTCAACATTTTTTAGGTGAAAAATTACACCAATAAAATAGAATTAATTGACAATTTCCAGTATAACAAAATCTAAGTAATTCAATTTCCTACAATTCGTTTTTTTTCCATCCAAATTCCATCTTTGAATCAAACGGACCCTTAGAGCACTTGTCCTACCAAGTTGTGGACCATTTGCACATATATGCAAGAGATGCTCACTCTTATTAAGGATGGAAGCCATGTAGTATGGAATTTCCTTGTTGGTGGCGTTGCAAGGGCGAGATTTCTCGACAATGTGCTTGGGATTACTGATAGGTGTGTAGGAATTCTCGATAGCCTATGTAGAAATTGGCATAATGGGAGAAGGGTGGTAAACATTGATTGTGGGCAGATCGATGGGCAACAATGCACAATTGTTGCATGGTGGTCGGGTTCACGCAACAAGACATGAATGGGGCAGATCGGTCATTTCCACCTTCATTCCGTCAAGTATTTTTGTCATCTTATCCCATCTTCATACACGATGAAGCGGGATGGGTTCCGAGTGGGATTCCCTGCCCCCATTTATTTATTTATTTTATTTTTTGTTTTTAATTTTTTTATGCCGACTAATACGATTTTTGGTATATTTGACCAAGGGTTGAGGCAACAATTATAATCTCATGCGTTGGCATATCAAATATTTAAGCCTATCAAAATATGTCGGCTAAAATTTAATCCCATTGTAGAAAATGTTTCCTCGAAATATGAAATTCTCATAGAACTTTTTGGCGTTATAAAGACATTCACACATTTTGACATCCAAACAGCACAACAAATAGACCAAAAATCAGTGTTACATACGCAAAATCCAACCTCAGATAAGTAGATTTAGAGAGAGCGAACCACGAAGTTTATATGATCACCAAGCCTAGAAATGAAACCCGAAGCACGTGTTTTTAATGTATAGAAAAGAAGATTTACACGCTACTAGTACAGACAAACAAAACGAGCTCAAGACAACAATAAATGAATATGATTGAGGATACAACTATAAGTCAAAGCATATCTTTTGCTAGCTTGACTGGTTTCTCTTTCAAAAAGGCGACATCGCTATTTGGTGTGGTCAGCAGATGATGATCTATATCCTCCTCCTCTTCACTTTCTGCCGATAAAGATGATGAGCCAGAATCTGTTCCGTCTTCAGTGTTCACAAACATTATGACAAGTTATTAGAAATGAGTGAGAAATATATAATCACAGCTTTCATACACAGACTTAGAAGAGTAGGATTTCAATTTAAACAAATTATTTATGGAGTTATCAGAAACTATGAAATTACAGATGGAATTTCTAGATATAGCTGTCTGTGGCCAAGTTTTGAGCTAGAAATTGGAGGGTGTTTGCGGGGTTAGAAACCAAGATTTTAAGAACAAATTATTGTGGGAAATGCAAACCACAAAAAGACTCATTGTGTTGGTATTATCAATAGCCAACTAAAATTTTAACAAGATGCACAGATAAAAAATTAAACAAATGAGTATATAACTTGTGCAACTTATACACTTCAAATAGAATGGTTGAACAATTTAATGGTTTTTGGTAAATTTGATACTCATGATAGGCAATCTTATTAGAAGTGTAAAGCAGAAATTATGTATTTCACCATTACATTGTCTTCCAATTCACAACTGAAATAGACATTTGATAGATTTTTAAATCCTTATATTGATAGCAACTGATAATTAGGATAATTCAAAAATATAATAATAATAATAATAATAATAATAATAATAATAATAATAATAATAATAATAATCTAAGAAGATAAAACATGCCTGAATATGTATGATGATCAGGTACATGTCTGACTGTCGTTGCATGAATGTTCTCGGGCAGCAAACAGTTGCAGAAAGAACCTGAAATTTCAATTTCGAATCATGTAAGAAAATAACGCTGGTAATATTATAGGTTACGAGTTATTTCACCCATGTAGATAATAATGATTTCATTTGTTGGTCTCCTTTTTCCTCATGGCGTGCATGTATGATGTCTATATGTACCTATAAACATATTTCTACATGTCTAGAACAAGAATTCATACTTTAAGTTCTACTGATTAGCACCAAATGAGGCTTATGAGGACCCCTAATGTCTTTACTCTTAGAAGATTGGCAAATACTGCAATTTCATGCCCGATGAAGTCCAAACATTACTTTTCCCATGGATAAGCTTTTCGTATGAGAATTTTACGACTTCAAACCATTGCTCCAACTATTTATGTAAGAAGTGCAAAATGAATCTTCATCCTCACCTAATCGGGCAAGGCGATTCACCCACCCAGGGATAGGCTTTCCAGTTAGACGTAAACATACTTCTTCAGTAAAATGATTGCAATTCTTAGCAATCAAATGGTATGTGTCGCCATGATATTTGCTGGAAATTTGCTCCATAAACAACCGCAACTCTGAACAAGACATGTTAGTTCTGCCCAAAAGGACTGAGCGCCTAAAAGTAAAACCAGGGCAACTTCTTGGTTCAACCTCAAACACTCCACTGGTTGTGTACTCATGAGCTCCAAATCCATACTCCAAACCATGTACTTAACCATAACAGTTTGTGAATAGGCACATCAAATAATATCATCTAATAAAAACACGATCACGTAACAATAACAATTCAATGATAATAACAATTAGTTAAGGAAGTCGAATAAAGAAAGGTTTAACCACCATTCTCAGTGAAAAGGATAACACAAGCTCTAGTACTATGTTGTGGTTCGATAATTAAAGGGGAAAGATGAGATAACCGGGAAGCCCTAGTACCATGTAGTAAACGCTTTGGAAAGAGGGAAAAAAATGAGATAAGTGGCAAACTGTCTTTAAAGGCTTCACACTAACTGCAATAGGAAACCAATGAAAACTTCAACATTAATTGAAGGGAAGGAAACTGATGCCTTTGAGTCGAATTCACTTGGAGAAAAACTGAGAGTAGAAGATGCTGACTAAGAAGAAAAACATTTGACGGTACAAGTCAAATACACAGAAAACAAGCAAGGCCATCTAGCTTCCTCTGAAATAATGAGGATCTTTAGAAAATAGAAATTAAGAATGTACTCCTTCAGAAAAATGCAATCGAAATGTACAGAAATAATATAGATCAAGAATGAACACTCCTGTCTAATTCAGATTTCGGTGACACGTAAGAAAACATCTATAAAAGAAAATATAATACAAGCAAAAGGAACTCAATCATTGAAGTGAAGAAAAAATCTTTTTATACCTTCAATGCCCGAATGAAAGATTCCGAGGCCGAACCAATAAAGATAGTTGTTTACAGGTGTGAGATCATATATATTTAGGTATAACAACGCGGAGTTTTTCTCCGCGTTGCTCTGCTCCCCCGACCTCGGTGAACCACCAGAGCTCGATGGAATTGGAAACAATCGCATTGTATTTATCACCCACCTCACAGCAAAAACTCCAAACTACACCTATCTCTATTTATGTACATACATGTGCTTCGTACGTAATTTCTATAAGCTCCAGCCTAGAATCCAGTACAGAAATAACAAAAACCCCCAATTAGAAAAAGGAAAAACAATTCAACCGGAAATTGGGCTTAATCACTAAATTGAGAAAGAAACACAGCAAATCCCAGATCTCTACTGAATATTAAGGGAAAAAGAAGTGTAATTAAGAAGGAACTAGAGTGGAAGCATCATATAGATGCCCCAGTAACCTTAAATTGGTGAGGTGGTGCCAGCTTCAGATCAGGGTGGAATCTGGATAGGAGAGTTCAAGAGTAAGAAATATTTCTTGTGGGGTTGGCATAGGGGTGGGTGTGAAAGAAAACGGACCCTATCCAGAGAAGACCAGACTAAACTCGTCTGGTCCTTAACTGATATGCACCTTCTCTCTATCTCACTCTCTTTTCGTACCATTTCCCCGTTCAGATAACAACGGGACCGTTGTAGAACGGGATCGGTCATTCTCATTTCACTCCATTGGGTATTTTTATCCTGTCGTCCCATTTTCATATTAGGTTAAATTGGAACGGGATAGGACCGAAGTGGGGTAGGGACAGGCTTCTCTCTATCTCGCTCTCTTTCCGTACCATTTCCCCATACGGATAACAACGGGACCGTTGTAGAACGGGATCGGTCATTCTCATTTCGCTCCATTGGGTATTTTTATCGTGTTGTCCCATTTTCATATTAGGTTAAATTGGAACGGGATAGGACCGAAGTGGGGTAGGGACACTACCCCATTTATTGCTTCGTTTATTTATTTATTTATTTATTTTTATATCTTTTCCTAGTGAATCTTATTAATTTTTTTTTTCAATTTGTTAAAAATGATTTATTTTCTCTTTAAAAATGATGATGATTTTTTTTATTTTTGTTTGATAAAAGTTTAAACGGGCGTGGAGGGAGCTATGTTTTCCGTACGTGCTTTAGAGCAATGACCTTATTTTATCCCCGTCCTATTTATCTAGTTAGGCGAGTAATTCTCGCCACATTCAAGGCGGGGCCCTGCGGGTATCAGGTTGAATGAATTTTTTGTCATCCTTATTTCTAGCCCATTAAAAAACAATTACTCTCCCATCCCATTTATATAAGTTGATTTATTTTTTACACTAATTAAGAAATCTTATTTAATGTTAATGAAAAAGTAATTTTTTATTTTAATAAAACTACACATAAAGAATTATTAAACATTTATCATTGACATATTTTATAATACTCAATACTTTTCTTTATCCTAACTATATAAAATAGCCACTTTTTTTTACACGTGTTTAATTCTCCTATCGTTAACCAAAACTACGTCGTATTCATTTATCCAACTCTGATATGTTAATATATATACATACCATTATATAATTACAAATGGCGGATCATGAAGAGGAGGATTTGAAGATGGCGTTGAGAATGAGCATGCAGCAGCACGAGTCTCCAGAGCCGAAGAGGAGCAAGTTGGGGTATGACTCCGGAGAAACACTGGAGGAGTCACCGGAAGTAAAGTTGTTTCCTCCATAAACAATCTATTTTGTTGTACTAATTAGCTGACTTTAAAACAAAGCATTATCAAGTTCATCAAACAAATTATAAGTTATACACATACCCTTTATGCTTTCCATGTGATTTAACGGCATAGTAGCGATTGNAGCATGCAGCAGCACGAGTCTCCAGAGCCGAAGAGGAGCAAGTTGGGGTATGACTCCGGAGAAACACTGGAGGAGTCACCGGAAGTAAAGTTGTTTCCTCCATAAACAATCTATTTTGTTGTACTAATTAGCTGACTTTAAAACAAAGCATTTTCAAGTTCATCAAACAAATTATAAGTTATACACATACCCTTTATGCTTTCCATGTGATTTAACGGCATAGTAGCGATTGGAAG